>JADRCD010224456.1:0-20086 GCA_019843815.1 Montemys delectorum | reverse complement strand
TTTTTTTTTTTTTTTTTTTTTTTTTTTTTTTTTTTTTTTTTTTTTGACAACTTTTGGTTGAAAGTCTATTTTATTCAATATTAGAATAGCTTCTCCAGATTGCTTCTTGGGACCATTTGCTTGAACTTTTTTTCCAGACTTTTACTTTGCATTAGTGTCTTTCTATGTCATTGATGCATGTTTCCTGTATGCAGCAAAATACTGGGTCGTGTTTATGTATTCAGTCTGTTAGCCTATGTCTATTGGGAAATTGAGTCTACTGATATGGAGAGAGATTAAGCAATGATTGTTGCTCCTGTTATTTTTGTCATTAGAGTTGGAATTATGTTTGTGTGGTTCTCTTTTTGGGGGGTTGTAGCATGAAGATTAATTTCTTTCTTTTTCTTGGACATAGTATCCCTCCTTGTCTTGGAGTTTCCTTCTATTATGCTATGTAGGGCTATATTAGTGCAAAGATATTGTTTAAACTTAGTTTAGTCATGGAATATCTTGGTTTCTTCATCTGTGGTAATTGAGAGTTTTGCTAGGTATAGTAGCCTGGAGTGGCATTTTTGTTTTCTTAGGGTCCTGAGGACATCTGTCCCAGATCTTCTGGCTTTTAGGGTCTTTGTTGAAAAGTCTGGTGTAATTCTGATAGGTCTGACTTTATATGTTACTTCACCTTTTTTCTTGCTGCTTTCAATATTTTCTTTTTGTTCTGTGCATTTGGTGTTTGATTGTTATTTGATGAGATGTAGTTCTTTTCTGGTCCAATCTGTTTATTGTTCTGTAGGCATTTATATGTTCATGAACATCTCTTTCTTTAGGTTTGTGAAGTTTTCTTCTATAATTTTGTTGAAGATATTTACTAGCCCTTTGAGTTGGGAATCTTTGCTCTCTTTTATACCTATTATTCTTAGATTTGGACTTTTCATTGTGTCCTGGATTTCTTGGATGTTTTCAGTTCACAGCTTTTTGCTCTTTGTATTTTCTTTCACTGTTCTGTCAATATCTTCTATGTTCTGTCAGTATCTTCTACACCTGAGATTCTCTCTTCCATCTCTTGCATTCTGTTGATGATGCTTGCATCTGTGACTCCTGGTCTCTTTCCTAGGTTTTCCTAGGAAAACCTTCATGATTGCCTCCCTTTTTGATTGCTTTAATGTTTCTATTTCCATTTCAGATCCTGAATTGTTTTCTTCAATTCCATCCCTGTTTTTTCTTGTACTTCTTTTAAAAATTTATGTGTTAAAGAGTTCTACTTGTTTACTTGTGTTCTCCTGCATTTCTTCTATGACCTTCTTTAAGTCCTTTATCATCTTCATGAGACATAATTTTAGATCTGAATCTTGCTTTTCAAGTGTGTTGGTGGTATCCAGTGCTTTCTATGGTGGGAGAACTGGGTTCTGATATTGCCAAGTAGTATTGTTTTTCTATTGCTTATTTTCTTGATCTTGCCTCTTGCCTTCTGATTATCTCTGGTTTTAACTGGCCTTGCAGTCTTTGACTGGAGTCTGTCCCTCCTGTGAGCCTGGTTATGTTAGGGTTCCTTAGGTCAGACTGTTTCTGGGTATGGGTGGGTGTCTGGAGAACCTGTTCTGTGAACCTGCCTGTGTCAGCTCTCCTTTGAAGTCAAGCTGTCTCTGGATGTGGACTGGGTAGAAAGAGGGCTGGGGCACAAGATCTGATCCTAGGTGTAGGTGTGAATTTGAAGAAACATGTGTCTATGGCAGGCAGGAGTTTCTGAATTCCTTGCATCCCTGGGAGTCCCAGTTAGGCCAGATATTAGGGCAGGGTGGGTGGGCCTCACCTTTATCCTGGGTGTGTTAGAACTCTTGGAGGTCAAGCTGTCTCTGGGTATGGACAGATTTGAGGTGTCAGAGCACATCTTCCACTCCCCTGCAAAGGTGCAAATCAAAAGAAATTCTTCATTTCTTATTTCCATCACTTTTATTATTTTGTTTGTCTAACTGTTAGGGTAGTTAATAATTTCAGCTTCAAATACAGTGTAAATATCGGATGCATTTGTCACAATTTTTTGTTTTAGAAGAAATTATTTCAGTTGATTTTTCTTTCTTTTTTTTTTTTTAAATAAAGCTGGTTTATTTACATATAAACTTCTCCTTTCCCAGGTTCCCCTCCAAAAAACAAACAAACAAACAAACAAACAAGCAAACAAAAACAACAAGAACAATCCCCTTTTGCCCCCCCTCCCCATGCCTGCCACCCCACTCTCTCCCACTTATTGGCCCTGGCATTCCCCTACACTGGGGCACAAAACCTTCACAAGGCCAAGGTCCTTTACTCCTATAGATGATCAAATTTCCGATCCTCTACTATACACATGCTGCCAGAACATTCAGTCCCACCATGTATAGACCTTGATTGGTGGTTGGGTCCCTGGGAGCTCTGAAGGTACTAGTTGGTAATTGTTGTTCGTCCTAAGGGGCTGCAAACCCTTCAGCTCCATAGAACCTTTCTCTAACTCCTTCACTGGGGACCATGTACTCAGTTCAATGAATGGCTGTATTGGTCAGGTATTGTCAGAGCCTCTCAGGAGATAGCTATATGTTTGTCCTTCGTTCAGTTTCTGCTCCATAGTTAATATCTGTCACTCCTTCTGTGGGTATTTGGTTCCCCCTTTTAGGAAGGAATGCCACCTTTTGGTCTTCCTTCTTCTTAAGTTTCTTGTGGTTTGTGGGTTGCTCTTCCTATATTCCAAACTTCTGGGTTAATAACCACTTATCAGAGAATGCATACCATGTGTGTTCTTTTGTGATTGGGTTACTGCACTCAGGATGATACTCTCCAGATCCATCCATTTCCCTAAGAATTTCATAAATTCATTGTTTTTAATAGCTGAGTAGTACTCCATTGTGTAGATGTATCACAGTTTCTGTATCCATTCCTCTGTTGAGGGACATCTGGGTTGTTTCCAGTTTCTGGCTATTATAAATAAGGCTGCTATGAACATGGTGGAGCATGTGTCCTTATTACATGTTGGAGCATCTTCTAGGTATATGCCCAGGAGTGGTATAGCTGGGTCCTCTGGTAGAACTATGTCCAATTTCCGGAGGAACCGCCACACTGATTTCCAGAGTGGCTGTACCAGTTCGCAATCCCACCAGCAGTGAAGTAGTGTTCCTCTTTCTCCACAACCTCTCCAGCATCTGCTGTCACCTGAGTCTTTTATCCTAGTCAATCTGACTGGTGTGAGGTAGAATCTCAGAGTTGTTTTGATTTGCATTTCCCTGATGACTAAGGATGTTGAACATTTCTTTAGGTGCTTCTCAGCCATTTGGTGTTCATCAGTAGAGAATTCTTTGTTTAGCTCTATACCCCATTTTTTAATAGGGTTATTTGGTTCTCTGGAGACTAACTTCTTGAGTTCTTTGTATACATTGGATATTAGCCCTCTATCAGATATAGGGTTGGTAAAGATCTTTTCCCAATTTGTTGGTTGCTGTTTTGTCCTATTGACAGTTTCTTTTGCCTTACAGAAGCTTTGCAACTTTAAGAGGTCCCATTTGTCAATTCTTGATCTTAGAGCAGAAGCTATTGGCATTCTCTTTAGGAAATTATCCCCTGTGCCTATTTGCTCGAGGTTCTTCCCCACTTTATTTTTTATTAGTTTCAATGTATCTGGTTTGATGTGGAGGTCCTTGATCCACTTGGACTTGAGCTTTGTACAAGGAGAAAGGAATGGGTCTATGTTATCTTCTGCCCCTGAGATTCTCTCTTCTATCTCTTGTATTCTGTTGGTGATGCTTGCATCTTTGTTTCCTGACTTTTTTCCTAAGATTTCTAACTCCAGGGTTGTCTCTTTTTGTGATTTCTTTATTGTTTCTACTTCCATTTTTAGGTCCTGAATGGTTTTACTCAATTCCTTCACCTGTTTGTTTGTGTTTTCCCGAAATTCCTTAAGGGATTTTTGGGTTTGCTTTTTAAGGGCTTCTACTTGTTTACTTGTGATCTCCTGTAATTCTTTATGGGATTTTTTTTTTGTTTCCTCTTTAAGAGCTTGTATCTCTTTATCTGTGTTCTCCTGTATTTCTTTAAGGGAGTTAGTCATGTCCTTCTTAAGTTCCTCTCTCAGCATTGTGAAATACGTTTTTAGATCCAAATCTTGCTTTTCCAGTGTTTTGGGATATCCAGGGCTTGCTGTGGTGGGAGTACTAGGTTCTGGTGAAGCCAAGCAGTCTTGATTTCTGTTGGTAGGATACTTGCGTTTGCTTTTCGCCATCTCTTGATCTCTGATGTTAGGTGTTCTTGGTGTCTCTGACTAGAGCTTGTCCTGTCCTTCCTACCCTGAAACTCCCCTTCGACTTCTTAGGCCTGTGGCTCCCGGCTGGTCCCACCTCAGAAAGTCACCATAGAGAAAATGGCGGATCTCACCTGAGTGCTTGGTCTGAAGCCTGCCCTGGAGGCAGGCCTTCCACTAGCAGGGAGAGGGCAGAGATGGTCACTGATCCAGCTCTGTCACAAGGAAGCTGAGAGGATCCTGACCCTGCTGCCCCGTGATTCTCCTGCAACTCCTGAGGCCTGTGGCTTCTGGCTGGTCCTGCCTTAGAATGTCACCGTAGAGAAAATGGTGGATCTCACCTCTAGTTGATTTTTCATTCAATGTAATATTAGCTAAGTCATCTAATGTATAGTCATCTATGTTAAGAATTCCTACAATTTTGTCTGCTAATAATTTTCTGAAAACTTTTAATATATACTTTTCAACAATAAATTTTGCTCTTTTCTATATCTTGGAAGTTCTTGTATTTATTATTTATTTTTAAATAAAAAATTTGAGGTTTTTAAAGCAACATTAAAATTCTTCAGTTACTCACTAAATACTCAATAACTTATGTTCAATCAGCATATGGTTTTATAATTTCTGTACTTGTTCTGATATTGGTTTCTTGTACTTGCCCACTATTATAAGAAGACATGTAAGACATTATTTACTATTTTAAAAATAATTTCTCAATACTTGCTTTATGGTCTGAAAAGTTTTGAGGAGAGAAAACTCCACAGTGTCGTATAACTGTATATCACCCTGCTGTTGACAGATTTTTTAACTCAAACATACACACACACACACACACACACACACACACACACACACACAGGTGTTTATGCATCCATTTAATTTGGGGTACATTTGAGTTCTTAAGTCTCCTAATGTATTTTTTATTAGTCTGAATAATAGATCCATTTATGTGAGTGGGTTTTTAAGTTAATTATTATTGTATATAAACCAAATGATTTCCCTACATAATGTTTGTGTGTGTGATAAATATGTGAAGCAACAGTAAACACAAATATGTTTACAATTGTATTGCTTAGATATTTGTATATATATGTGTGTGTATATATACATATTTCAACTAATATTGATGAAAGCCATTTGTCATGTATAAGCATCTATTTGCTTGCTATATGTTCATTACCATTTTTGTCTATGTTTTGTCAGTGAGGCAAGCTTCTTGCAGACAACCAATATGGAACCCTACTCTTGTTTTTTTTTTTTTTATTCTGTTTTGTTGTGGTGGTGGTTTGTTTAGCTTGTTTTGAGTTTTTCAACATCTATTCAGCTAGCTTGTATATTTTTCCATTAGTTGATTAATTAATTTATTCCTTTTATATTACAATAACAGGCACCTTTCTCCTACCAGTCCCCTCTCACACAGCCCTTCCCTTCATTCCCCCTTCCTCTTCTCCTCCAAGAAGGAGCAGATCCCTGAGTACAAACCCATCCTGGCACATCAAGTCATTGCAGGAATAGGCACATCCTCTCCCACTGAGGCCAAACAAGGAAGATCAGTCAGAGGAACAGGATCCACATGCAGAGTCAGGGACATTCTCTACTCTAGTTGTTGGAGGGACTTGCATGAGGACCAAGCTACACATATGCTACATATGTGTCGGGGTGGGGGCATAGGTCTAGCCCATGTATGCTCTTTGATTGGTGGTTCCATCTCTGTTTGTCCCCAAGGGTCCAGAATAGTTAACTCTGTTGGTCCTTTTGGAGAATTACTATTCTCCCTTGGTTCATCAATCCTATTCCCAACTCTTCTACAAGATTCCCCGAGCTCTGTCTAATAGTTGGCTGTGGGTCTCTGCATCTGTTTCCCTCAGCTGCCAGGTAGAGACTCCTAGGTAGAGGCAGTTATGCTAGGCTTCTGTCTATAAGCATAACAGACCTAACACAGAAAGAATATTAATTTCCCTTATGAATATTTATTCAAAAATACTCAATAAAAAACTCACAAACTGAATCCAAGTGCATATTAAAAGCATCATCTACCAGGACCAAGTAGGCGTCATCTCAGGGAATCAGAAGTGGTTCATTATATAAAAATCCATCAATATAATCTACCACATAAACAAATCGGAAAAAAAAACTCTACACATTATTGTCTCATTAGATGCTGAAAAAGCCTTTGACAAAAATATAACAACCTTTCATTCCAAAAGTCTTGGGGATATTGGGGCTACAATACACAAACTGAAACACAGCAAAGGCAATATAAAGCAAGCCAATAAGAAACATCAAATTAAATGGAGAGAAACTTAAAGAAATTCCATTAAAATCAGGGCCAAGACAAGGCTTCTCACTCCCCATTATTCAATATAGCATTTGAAGTTCTAGATAGAGAGATAAGACATCTAAAGGAGATCAAGGGGATACATGTTGGAAAAAAAGTCATCTTATCCTTGTCCTCTTATAATAGTATACACAGGTGACCCCAAAAATTCTATCATGGAATTTCTATACCAGATAAACACCTTCAGCAAAGTGGCTGTATACTAAATTAGCTAAAAGAAAAAAATCAGTAGAACTTCTTTATTCAAATGATAATCTTGGAAGAACAATTCTGGACTTCATATGAAAAAATAAAAATCCCAGGTTAGCCTGCATATTTTAATTGGATGATTAAGGTCTACATCTAGGGTCAGTATTGAAAGGTATAAACACCCCCTTTTTTGTCTTAGAATTTCTCTCTTTAGCAAAATTAATATGATTGCTTGTTTCATCCTCCTCTTCCTTCTCTTCTTCCTCCTCCTTTTCTTTATTTCCACTAAGACTTATTTATTGTAGACATATATTCATCCAGCAACATGCCTACTCTGGTGAGGGATTGATCTGTGTGTTCTAACTGTAATGATACACCTTTAATTCCTCTGGGTAGAATACAGATACACCCTTATTACACACCATTAATCCTAAACACTGAAGGTAAAGTTAGTTTGTGGAAGGAAAAAGTAATGATTGAAAGTGACATCTCATTGAGGGCCAGGAAAAGTGATAAATCAGAGAAAAATTTGACAGAATAATTTAGAAATATGCTCCACCCAACTCTCACAGTTGAACAGAGAGGAAAAAAGTCTATGTACAGCATCACAGAGTAAGTCATGGTATGGAAAGTTCAGTGAGTACAGTTCAGTTAAGTCCATGCAATGCAGACAACTTCAAATGAGTTCAGTTCAGTATTGTGCAATTGAATACAGTTGTCTTCAATTGAGTTAATACAGTTCCACCCAGTTATGTTCAGTTTGTTAAGTTTGTACAGTACAGCTCAGCAGAGACAGTTGAAGCAAGACAATAAGGGGTAGATGATTAGAATAAATTGCTAGAGATAGTTTGAGGTCAAACAGAGCAATTCAACAAGAAGCTGAGAGAAGACAGTTTGAATCAGTCAGTTTGAAGAGGAGTTTGTGTGAGAATAGGTGAGTTGAAATAGTCATACAAAGATCAAAAAGAACCATAAAAGGTGAGCTTATTCAGCAGCAATCCTCTGAGATGACAAATGCATCTGGAAGATGACAGATATTTTTATACCTATTCTCAAGCACACATACTTTTATATGTTTTCAATATACTTCTGTATGTAATATTTCTTCAAACGAGCTTAATAGAAAGGACATCATTAGTTTAGGTATATCCTGGAAGATGGTTATTCCATTTTTAAATGTAAAAAGTCACTTTAATGGACACAGCATCCTTGATTGAGTTATTTTGTTTCAAGTGTTAAAATACACCAGTATATGCTCTCCAGGCCTTCAGAATTTCTTCTGGAAGGTTGGCTATTATTCTCATGGTCTACTATTTTAAGTACTTTGGTACTACTCTCTTGTTGATTAAAAGTCTTTCTTTTGTTATATACATTTACTGTTTTTCATAATATATGTCCCTTTGATACTTTTTTAAAAAATTATTTGTTATTTTGTTTATATACATTTCAAATATTATCCTCTTCCTGGTTTCCTCTCTAAGAATCCCCATCCCATCCCTCTTCCTCCCCCCCACCACAAGGGTGCTACCCCATCCACATACTCAGTTCCACACCTAGCATTCCCCTACCCTGGGGGATCAAGCCTTCAAAGGACCAAGGGCCTCCCCTCCCTTTGATGCCTGATAAGGCCATCCTCTGCTACATATCAGCTGGATATATATATATATGGAGTCCCTCTATGTGTATTCTTTGATTGGTAGTTTAGTCCCTGGGAGATCTAGGGGGTCTGGTTGGTTGATATTGTTGTTCTTCCTATGAGGTTGCAAACCCCTTCAGCTCCTTCAGTCCTTCCCCTAAGTCCTCCATTGTCCAGCCTCCCACTGCTCATTCCAATGGTTGGGTGCAAGTATCCACATCTGTATCAATAAGGCTCTGGTCAAGCCTCTCAGGAGACATCCATATCAGGCTCCTGTCAGCAAGCACTTCTGACACCAGCAATAATGTCTGGATTTGGTGGCTACATATGGGATGGATCCCCAGGTAGGGCAGTCTCTCAATTGCCTTTCCTTTCATCTCTGCTCTACTCTTTGTCCCTGTATTTCATTTAGACAGAAGCAATTCTGGGTTAAAATTTTGAGACAGGTAGATGGCCTCATCCCTAAACTGTGGGCCATGCCTAACCTCTGGATATGGTCTCTGCAGGTTCTCTCTCCCCTTTGTTCGGAATTTCAGCTAATATCATCTCAGTTGGGTCCTGGGAGCATTTTTGCTTTCTTGGTGTCTGGGAGTTTCTGTTGGTTACTCCCAGTTCCCCTTGGCCTACTGCTACAAACCAGTATTCAATTTTTTGACCCTCTGTACATGTCCCTAGTCTCCTCCTACACCTAATCCTGTCTCCTTTTTTCTCTCCCCCTCTTTTCCTCCCAAGTTCCACCCATACTCTACTTCCCATGATTATTTTATTCCCCCTTCTAAGTAGGATGGAGGCATCCACATCTTCCTTCTTCTTGACATTTATATGGTCTATAAGTTGTACAATGGATATAAAAACCACATGGTATTGGTACAGACACAGGCATGTAGATCAATGGAATAGAATTGAAGACCCATAAATGAACTCACATACTAAGGCCACTTGATATTTGACAAAGAAGCTAAAATCATCCAGTGGAAAAAAGACAGCATATTCAACAAGTGGTGCTGACTTAAGTGGAAGTTGGCATGTAGAAGAATGCAAATTGACCCACTCTAATCTCTTTGTACAAAGCTCAAGTCCAAGTGGATCAAGGACCTCCACATAAGATACACTGAATGTAGAAGAGAACGTGGCGAAGAGCCTCGAAAACATAGGTACAGACAAAAATTTCCTGAATAGAACACCAGTGGCTTATGCCCTAAGATCAGCAATCAACAAATGGGACCTCATAAAATTGAAAAGCTTCTGTAAGGCAAAGGACACTGTCAATAGGACAAAACACCAACCTACAGTTTTGGAAAGGATCTTTATGAACCCTATATCCAATAGAGGTCGAATAGCCAAAATATACAAGGTACTTAAGAAATTAGACTCCAGAATACCAAATAAACCTATTAAAAATGGGGTGAAGAGCTAAACAGAGAATTCTCGTCTGAGTAATCTTGAATGATTGGGAAGCACTTAAAGAAATGTTCAACATCCTTAGTCATCAGGGAAATGCAAATCTAAATGACCCTGAGATTCCACCTCAAACCAGTCAGAACCGCTAAGATCAAAAACTCAGGTAACAGCAGATGCTGTTGAGGATGTGGAAAAAGAGGAACACTTCTCCATTGCTGGTGGGATTGTAAGCTGGCAAAACCATTTTAGAAATCAGTCTGATGGTTCCTCAGAAAATTGCACATAATACTACGTAAGTACCCAGTTATAGCACTACTGGGCATATGCCCAAATGATACTCCAACGTATAACAAGGACACTTGCTCCACTATGTTCAGAGCAGCATTATTTATAATAGCCAGAAGCTGGAAAGGACCCAGATGTCCTTCAACAGAGGAATGAGTACAGAAAATGTGATACATTTACACAATTGACTACTACTCAGCCATTAAAAACAATGAGTGTATGAAATTCACATGCAAATGGATAGAACTAGAAAATATTAGCCTGAGTGAGGAAACCCAGACACAAAAGAACACACATGTTATGTACTCACTGATAAGTGGATATTAGGAGAAAAGATCAGAATACCCTATGAGAATTTTTAAGTCATGTCTGTTTTAAAGTCAATTCTTACACTATACAGGTAACAATTATTTTCCTAGATTTGGACATTTTCTGCCAACATTTCATAGTGTGTATGTGAAATTTTAATGTTTTCTTTATTTTTTCTTCTAGCCTATAAGTTTGTAGATTTGCCTTCTTAATTCTTTTCCAAAGACTCTTAATATTGATTCTTTACTTGCTTACTTTGCTTGTTTGTTTACTGATTTCTGAAATTAGTCATTTCTTTATGGTGTCTTACTTTCATTATATTCTTGAAATTCATCTGTTCTAGTCAATTACTGAGGCTTTCCACTGAGCTTTGATTTGACTTACTGAACTATTCATTACTAAATCCCACATATTCTTTTTCAGAATCTCCATTTCTTCACTGAATATCTCATACAAGTTTTTAAATTTCTTATTGAAATCTTGAATTGGGAGTCTTATTTTATCTGTTCATTTCAACTTTTTGATATTGGTGGTAATTATTAAAAAACAAACCTTTGTATTATCTGTGTGTCATTTCCACCATGTAAAAGTTTTATTTTAGTTACTGAAGGATTCTGATCTCCAGGTGAGTCTTTTTGCATTGCATTTTCATATACCTTGTGCTTCTTTGTTATGATTTGAATATTTATTCACATGGGCATAACTTCTGATTTTACATAGGCATCTTCTGACTGAGCAGTATGTTCTCAATGAGTTAACACCTCGTGAGGCTCAGAAAGAAGAAAACAGTCATCATAATAGCAAAAACATGTACACATTAAAAGCATACAGAAATAAAACATGACAAAATTTAAAGGTAACATATAACAAACATAACTATAAAAAGGAAAATAAATATAGAATATACTAAGGTGTAATAAGAATAAAGAGGTGATATTGCCATTTTCTCTCCAGTGACTTTCTAAGGCAGGACCAACCAAGAGGCACAGGCCACAGAAGCTACAGAGCAACTGGGACAGGGTCCTTCATTTATCCATCTGCATTCAGGAGGTAGCACTGATGCACAGTATTCTGTGCACAGGTCTTACCAGGGGGGAGAGTTAATATCCCAGGAGTGCTGAGACAGGCTTATAGACCCACAGGAGGAACAAGCTCCAGCCAGAGACAGCAATAATATCTAACATCAGAGACTAACAGATGGTGAAAGGCAAAGGCAAGAATCTTATCAACAGAAACCAAGACTAATTGGCATCATCAGAACCCAGTACTTCCACTACAGCAAGTCCTGGATATGTCAACACATCAGAAAAGCAATATTTAGATCTAAAATCATCTTATGATAGAGGAATTTAAGAAGGACATAAATAACTCCCTTAAAGAAATACAGGAGAACACGGGTAAACAGGTACAAGCCCTCAGAGAAGGAAACACAAAAATCCCTTAAAGAATTATAGGAAAGCACAATGAAACAGGTCAAGGAATTGAACAAAACCATGCAGTATCTGAAAATATAAGTAGAAACAATTAAGAATTCACAAAGAAATTCTATACACAGGGAGGGGGGCAGCTGATCTGCAGCCCTCTGTGCATGGGACTTAGGAGGAGAGAGCTGATCTCCCAGGAGTGCTGACAAAGGCTTACAGACTCACAGAAGGAATGAGCTCCAGCTAGAGGCAGCAAGAACATCTAATACCAAAGATTATCATGTGGCAAAAGGCAAATGCAAGAATCTTACCAATAGAAACCAAGACTACTTATCATTATCAGAACCCAGTACTCCTACAACAGCAAATCCTGGATATTCCTATACACTGGAAAAGCAAGATCCAGATTTAAATTGTAACTCATGATGCTGATAGAGGAATTTAAGAAGAACGAAAATAACTCCCTTAGAGAAACACAGGAGAACACAGATAAACAGTTACAAGCCCTTAAAGAGGTAACACAAAAGTCCCTTAAAGAATTACAGGAGAACACTAGTAAAAAAGTAGAAGTCCTTAAAGAGGAAACAAAAATCCCTTAAAGAACTACTGGAAAACACAACCAAATAGTTGAAGGAATTGAACGAAACCATCCAGGATCTAAAAATGGAAGTAGAAACAATTAAGAAATTACAAAGAGAGACAACTCTGGAGACATAAAACCTAGGAAGAAGTCAGGAGCCACAGAATACAAGAGATAGAAGAGAGAATCTCAGGTGCAGAAGATACCATAGAAAACATTGACACAACAGTCAAAGAAAGTGCAAAAAGTTCCTAACCCAAAACATCCAGGAAATCCAGGACACAATGAGAAGACCAAACCTAAGGATAATAGGTATAGAAAAGAGTGAAGATTTCCAACTTAAAGGGCCATTAAATATCTCCAACAAAATTATAGAAGAAAACTTCCCTAACCTAAAAAAAGAGATGCCCATGAATCTACAGGAAGCCTACAGAACTCCAAATAGTTTGGACCAGAAAAGAAATTCCTCCTATTAGATAAAAGTCAAAATACCAAATGCACAAAACAAAGAAAGAATATTAAAAGCAGTGAAGGAAAAACATCAAGTAACATGTAAAGGCAGACCTATCAGAATTACACAAGATTTCTTGCCAGAGACTACGAAAGCAGGAAGATCCTGGGATCACATCATACAGACCCTAAGAGAACACAAATGCTATCCCAGGCTACTATATCCAGCAAAACTCTCAAATACCACAGATGGAGAAAACAAGGTATCCCATGACAAAACCAAATTTACACAATGCCTTTCCACAAATCCAGCCCTTCAAAGAATAATAAATGGAAAACTCCAACACAAGGAGGGAAACTACACACTAGAAAAAGCAAGAAAGTAATCTTCCAACAAAACTGAAAGAAGATAGTCACATGAACAGAATTCCAACTCTAACAACAAAAATAACAGGACAACAAAAGCAACAGTTACTTTTCCTTAATATCTATTAATATCAATGGACTCAATTCCCTAATAAATACAGATAGACTATGAGACTGGGTACACAAATAGGACCGAGCATTTTATTGTATACAGAAAACCCACCTCAGTGACAAAGAGAGACACTATCTCAGAGTAAAAGGCTGGAGAACAATTTTCCAAACCACTGGTCACAAGAAGCAAGCTTGAGTATACATTCTAATATTGAATAAAATCGGCTTCTAACATAAAGTGATCAAAAAAGATTAGGAGGGAAACTTCATTCTCATCAAAGGTAAGATCTACCAAGATGAACTCTCAATTCTGAACCTCTATGCTCCAAATGCAAGGGCATCTACATTCATAAAAGAAACTTTACTAAGGCTCAAAGCACACATTGCACCATACACAATAACAGTGGGAGATTTCAACACCACACTCTCTGCAATTTACCAATCATGGAAACAGAAACTTAACAAAGACACAGTGAGACTAAAAGAAGTTATGAAACAGATGGATTTAGCAAATATCTATAGAATTTTTATCCTAAAACAAAAGGATATACCTTCTTCTCAGCATCTCATGGTACCTTCTCCAAAATTGACCATATAATTGGTCACAAATCAGGCCTCAGCAGATACAAGAAGATTGAAGTTATTCCTTGCATCCTCTCAGATCACCATGGACTAAGGCTGCTCCTCAATAATAACATAAACAATAGAAAGTCCACATACATGTGGAAGGTGAACAACACTCTACTCCCTGAAAACTTGGTCTAGGAAGAAATAAAGAAAGAAATTAAAGACTTTTTAGAGTTTAATGAAAATGAAGCCACAACCTACCCAATCTTATGGGACACAATGAAAGCAGTCCTAAGAGGAAAACTCTTATATATATATTGTGTGTATGTGAGAGAGAGCATACACTAGCAGCTCTAGAACAAAAAGAAGCAAATTCACCCAAGAGGAGTAGATGGCAAGAAATAATCAAACTGGGGACTCAAATCAACCAATTGGAAACAAAATTAACTATCCAAAGAATCAACCAAACCAGGAGCTGGTTCTTTGAGAAAATCAACAAAATAGATAAAACCTTAGCCAGACTACCTAGAGATAACAGAGACAGTATCCTAATAAACAAAATCAGAAATGAAAAGAAAGACATAAAAAACAGAAAAATGAGGAAAACCAAAAAAAATTATCAGATCCTATTAAAAAAGACTATACTCAACAAAATTGGAAAACCTGAATGAAATGTTCAATTTTCTAGTCAGATACCAGGTACCAAAGTTAAATGAAGATTAGATAAATGATCTTAACAATCCCATATTCCCTAAAGAAATAGAAACAGTCATTAATAGTTTTCAAACCAAAAAAAGCCCAGGACCAGATGGGTTTAGTGTAGAGTTTCATCAGACCCTCAGGAAAGACCTAATATCAATACTCCTCAAACTATTCCACAAAATAGAAACAAAAGGTACTCTATCCAACTCATTCTATAAGGCCACAATTACTTTGATACCTAAACCACACAAAGACCCAACAAAGAAAGAGAACTTCAGACCAATTTATCTTATGAACATCAATGCAAAAATACTCAATAAACTTCTTGCAAACCAAATCCAAGAACACATCAAAACAATCATCCATCATGATCAAGAAGGCTTCATCCCAGGGATGCAGGGATGGTTCAATATATGGAAATCCATTAATGTAATCCACTATATGAACAAACTCAAAGATAAAACCATATGGTCATCTTATTAGACCAAAATTCAACACCCCTTCGTGACAAAAGTCTTAGAAAGATTAGGAATTCAAGGCCTATATGTAAACATAGTAAAAGCAATATACAGCAAACCAGTAGGCAACATCAAACTAAATGTAGAGAAACTCAAAGCAATCCCACTAAAATCAGGGACTAAACAAGGCTACTCACTCTCTCCCTAACTATTCAATATTGTTCTTGAAATCCTAGTCAGTGCAATTAGACAACAAAAGGAGATCAAAGGGACATGAATTGGAAAGGAAGAAGTCAAATTATCAGCATTTGCTGATGGTATGATAGTATACTTTAGTGACTCCAAAAATTCCACCAGAGAGCTCCTAAACCTGATAAACAACTTCAGCAAAGTAGCTGGATATAAAATTAACTCAAGCAAATCAGTGGCCTTCCTCTATACAAAGAATAAACAGGCTGAGAAAGAAATTAGGGAAACAACACCCTTAACAATAATCACAAATAATACAAAATAACTTGGTGTGACTCCAACTAAGCAAGTGAAAGATCTGTATGACAAGAACTTCAAGTCTATGAAGAAGGAAATCGAAAAAGATCTCAGAAGATTGAAAGATTTACCATGCTCATGATTTAGCAGGATTAATATAATAAAAATGGCCATCTTGCCTTAGGCAATCTAGAGATTCAATGCAATCCCCATCAAAATTCCAACTCAGTTCTTCACAGACTTGGAAAGAGAAATTTGCAAATTCATCTGGACTAACAAAAAACCTGGCATAGCCAAAACTATTCTCAATAGAAGAACCTCTGGTGGAATTACAATCCCTGACCTGAAAATTAAGCTTTACTACAGAGCAATTGTGATAAAACCTTCATGGTATTAGTACTGTGACAGGTAGGTGGATCAATGGAATAGAACTGAAGACCCAGAAATGAACTCACACTTCTGTGTTCACTTGATCTTTGACAAAGGAGCTAAAACCATCCAGTGTGTGTGTGGGGAGGAGGGAACATTTAAAACAAATGCTGCTGGCTCGACTGGCTATTAGCATGTAGAAGAATACAAATGGATCCATTCCTATCTCCTTGTACAAAGCTCAAGTCCAAGTGGATCAAGGACCTCCACATAAAACCAGATACACTGAAACTAATAGGAAATAATGTGGGAAACACCCTTGAGCACATGGGCACAGGGAAAATTTCCTGAAGAGAATGCCAATAGCTTATGCTCTTAGATCAAGAATTCACAAATGGGACCTCATAAAATTACAAAGCTTCTGTAAGGCAAAGGACACTGTAATAGGACAAAAAGGCAACTAAAAGATTGGGAAAAGATCTTTACCAATCCTTTATCTGTTGGAAGTCTAATATCTAATATATACAAAGAACTTATGAAGTTAGACTCCAGAGAACCAAATAACTCTATTACAAAATGGGGTACAGAGCTAAACAAAGAATTCTCAACTGATGAATACCAAATGGCTGAGAAGCACCTAAAGAAATGTTCATCCATTTCTCTAAGAATTTCATAAATTCATTGTTTTTAATAGCTGAGTAGTACTCCATTGTGTAGATATACCACACTTTCTGTATCCATTCCTCTGTTGAGGGACATCTGGGTTGATCACACATGGTATGCATTCTCTGATAAGTGGTTATTAGCCCAGAAGTTTGGAATACAGGAAGAACGACCCACAAACCACAAGAAACTTAAGAAGAAGGAAGACCAAAAGGTGGACATTTCATTCCTTCTTAAAAAGGGGAACCAAACACCCACAGAAGGAGTGGCAGAGATTAACTATGGAGCAGAGACTGAAGGAAGGACAAGCATATAGCTATCTCCTGAGAGGCTCTGACAATACCTGACTAATACAGATGTAGAGGCTCACAACCATTCATTGAACTGAGTACACTGTCCCCAATGAAGGAGTTAGAGAAAGGTTCTATGGAGCTGAAGGGTGTGCAGCCCCTTAGGACAAACAACAATTACTAACTAGTACCCTCAGAGCTCCCAGGGACCCAACCACCAATCAAGGACTATACAGGGTGGGACTGAATGTTCTGGCAGCATGTGTATAGTAGAGGATTGCAAATTCGATCATCAATAGGAGGAAAGGACCTTGGCCTTGTGAAGGTTCTGTGCCCCAGTGTAGGGGAATGCCAGGGCCAATAAGTGGGAGAGGGTGGGGTGGCAGGCATGGGAAGGGGGGAGGCAAAGGGAGTTTGTTCTTGTTGTTTTTGTTTGTTTGTTTGTTTTTTGGAGGGGAACCTGGGAAAGGGAAAATTTACATGTAAATAAAGAAAATATCTAATAAAAAAATGTTGCCTACTTAAAAAAAAAAATGTTCAACATCCTTACTCATCAAGGAAATGCAAATCAAAACAACCCTGAGATTCCACCTCATACCAGATCAAAAACCTCAATTTACAGCAGATGCTGGAGAGGTTGTAGAGAGTGAGGAAAACTCCTTCATTGCTGGTGGGATTGCAAACTGGTACAACCACTCTGGAAATCGGTTTGGGAGTTCCTCAGGAAACTGTACATAGTACTACCAGAGGTCACAGTTATATCACTCCTGGGCATATACCCAGAAGATGCTCCAACATGTAATAAGGACACATGCTCCACTATGTTCATAGCAGCCTTATTTATAATAGCCAGAAACTGGAAACAACCCAGATGTCCCTCAACAGAGGAATGGATACAGAAACTGTGGTATTTTACACAATGGAGTGCTGTCAGCTATTAAAAACAATGTATTTATGAAATTCTTAGACAAATGGATGGATCTGGAGGATATCATCCAGAGTGAAATAACCCAATCACAAAAGAACACTCATGGTATGCATTCACTGATAAGTGGATATTAGCCTGAAGCTGGGAATACCCAAAATACAATCCACAAACCACGAGAAAGTCAAGAAGAAGGAAGACCAAAGTATGGATACTTGGATCCTTCTTAGAAGGGGGAAGAAAATATCCATGGAAGGAGTTGCAGAGAAAAACTATGGAGCAGAGATTGAAGAAAGGACAATACAGAGATTGCTCCACCTGGGAATCCTTCCCATATTCACTTACCAAACCCAGACACTCTTGTGGATCCCAGCAAGTGCTAGCTGACAGGAGCCTTATATAAGTGTCTCCTGAGAGGCTCTGATAGTGTCCGACTAATACAAAAGTAAAGGCTCACAGCCATCCATTGGACTGAGCACAGGGTCCCCAATGAAGGAGTTAGAGAAAGGACCCAAGGAGCTGAAGGGTTTGCAGCCCTATAGGAAGAACAAAAATATGAACTATCTAGTAACCTCAGAGATCCCAGGGACTAAACCACCAACCAAAGAGTACACATGGTGGGACTCATGGCTCCAGCTGCATGTGTAGCGGAGGATGGCCTAGACATTTATCAATGTGAGGAGAGAACCTTGGTCCTGTGAAGGTTCTATGTCCCAGTGTAGTGGAATGTCAGGACCAGGAAGTGATAGATGGTAGGTTGGGAAGCAGGGGGAGGGGGGAGGGAACAGAGTTTTTATTTTATTTTTCGAGGGGAAATCAGGAAAGGAGATATTATTTGAAATGTAAACAAAAAATATCTAATAAAAAGGAATAAACAAAGAATCAATAATTTAAAGGAATAAAATACAAAAGAAGGTATGAAAATAAATATTTTAGCAATAATATGTAAAAAGGAGAAAATAATTTGAGAAAGTAAAGCAAAGGATATGTTAAAATGTAAAAAAATATTAAAATAATGATGAATAGAAAAAACTCAAAGAATGACATACAGAAAAGAAAATAAACATGAAAAGGAAAACAAATTCGCAACTCTTCTCCTGGTTATTAGACATGGGATTGTACTAGCTGTAGTAAGGTGGAAGAGCAGCCTTTGTTTTCTTTTTTAAATTTTATTCTTATTTAGATATTATACCTAATTGCAACCCATTCTTAAAATATAATATATACTTCTAGTCCTTTTCAATGTTGTTATTACAAAGTATTTAGGATAATTAGAAAATGCAACTTATTAGTCAATCAATCACATTTATTGGTCATATTACATACTAGTTTAGTTAATTACAGAAGTGATCTTTATTTAGGTTCATAGAGATGTTTTCAAAGATACGTAGATAGTAGATATACAATTCAGATACACTATAGATAGGTAGATTGTCTTCAAAAATGTCAGAAATTGACAGAACATGGCATTTAAAGATGTTTTAGTAATGAAATGCTTTTCATAACAATGAGATATGTCAGCTCCTGACTGCATCCCAGTTCTATTGCAAAAATGATGAACACTGAAGGACCTTCATATGTACGTTGAAATATGGCATTAAAGCTGAAATTTATTATAGTTTTCCTCTGTTTACCCATAATCATTGATTCTGCATATACACAGTGAGCATGTCAGTCAATCCAGAGTGATGAAATTACTTGAGAAGACCCCTGCTTTTGTCTATCAAACCACTACTGTTCCTAATGAGTTGAATGATTTCTGAGCTAAGAATTAATATGTTCCAGAATACCCCAGTGTATAAATCTAAGACATACTTCCTTTATGTATAAGACTACATGTACTTCCTTTAGTAAAACAAACCATTTGGTTAAAAGGCCTTTCTGCCACATCCAGTTCATGTTAATATAATCAATACCCCCTACTGATAACAAGAATAATAGAAGCACTGTCATTTAGGTTTCTTTTGTTATTTTATGTTATCAATGTCCTAACCTACACATTAGAGAAAGTCCTCTGCCCAGTGCAGCAGAGAACTTTGTGTCTTCTCAGAAAATAACCTCTGCCTTGCCTCCCCAACATAAACAGGAAATGAGAGCAGGTGGTAATCACATACAAATGAATCATGGAAATTCCAAACATGGAATTTTATCTTCATTTTCATTCACACAATCATAAAATTAATTATAACCCTAAGTCAATAGTGATTATTGATCTCAGAAAAATTAAGAAAAGGTACTAAAATAACATGAAATTTAATGCTATTCTATTAGTGTACAAATATTTGAAGAATGAAGTG
>JADRCD010224455.1:1733-19049 GCA_019843815.1 Montemys delectorum | reverse complement strand
TCACACCAGTCAGAATGGCTAGGATAAAAGACTCAGGTGACAGCAGACGCCAGAGAGGTTTTGGAGAAAGAGGAACTTTCCTTCATTGCTGGTGGGACTGCAAGCTGGTACAACCCCTCTGGAAATCAGTTTGGCGGTTCCTCCGGAAATTGGACATAGTTCTACCAGAGGACCCAGCCATACCACTCCTGGGCATATACCCAGAAGATGCTCCAACATATAATAAGGACACATGCTCCACTATGTTCATAGCAGCCTTATTTATAATAGCCAGAAACTGGAAACAACCCAGATGTCCCTCAACAGAGGAATGGATACAGAAATTGTGGTACATCTTCACAATGGAGTACTATTCAGCTATTAAAAACAATGAATTTATGAAATTCTTAGGGAAATGGATGGATCTGGAGAATATCATCCTGAGTGAGGTAACCCGATCACACAAGAACATACATGGTATACATTCTCTGATAAGTGGATATTAGCCCAGAAGATCGGAATACACAAAGTACAAACCACAAACCACAAGAAACTCAAAAGAAGGAAGACCAAAATGTGGATACTTCATTCCTTCTTAAAAGGGGGAACAAAATACCCATGGAAGGAATTGTAGAGACTAACTATGGAGCAGAGACTAAAGGAAGGACAATTCAGAGACTGTTCTACCTGGGAACCCTTCCCATTTTCAATCATCAAATCTGGACATTATTGTGGATGCCAGCAAGTGCTGGATGACAGGATGATATAACTGTCTCCTGAGAGGGTCTGACAGTACCCGACTAATACAGAAGTAGAGGCTCACAGCCATCCATTGGCCTGAGTACAGGGTCCCCAGTGAAGGAGCTAGAGAAAGGACCCAAGGAGCTGAAGGGTTTATAGCCCCTTAGGGAGAACAACAATGTGAACTAATTAGGGAACCCTCAGAGCTCCCAGGAAGGACTCTCTCTTTATGGTGCTGGGAAAGAACTCAGGGTCATGTAGGAATACATCTATATAAGTGCTCTACCAGTGCTATCCCCACTCCCACCCCCATCCCCAGTGCCTAATTTACTTTTGAGCAGATAGTCCATCCCTCAGTTGTTCATTTCTACTGACACTGCCTAGGTTCAGAACCACACTAAAGCTCTGCTAACCAATTATGCTCTGGAGGAGCTCCCCAAAACTTCAGAATACAAATGCCTATATGGTCACTACTTAGAAGTCTGAGGCAGGAGGACTGCTGAAGTCTGGGAGTAAGAATTTGTCTCAAAAAAAAAAAACCAATAACAAACCAAAAGAAATGTGAGCATGTTCCAGTCTGTCCTTAATTTTTAAATAATTTTAAGTGGCTCTCCATTTTCACTGGTGCTCTCTTTCTATGGACTTATGAATTAAATTTCTTTTGTCTGTGGAACTGGTGCCCTGCTTTCTCTATCCTTAACCCACTTCCTGTCTTGTTTCAACTATTCTATGATAGTGGCTTGCCTAGTGGGCAAGCAAGCTAGATTTTCCTCCTGCAGGTGTTCTTATCACTTGCCATACAGAAATGGTTTTTTTCTGTATCCAGCATTATTGATGTGTTGCAGAGAAAAAAGAAAAGTAAAAATAGAACTGCTATTTGATCTAGCTATACCATTACTCAAAGGACTTTATATCTATCTTAGTATCTTAGTTTGGGTTTCTATGGCTATGATAAAAACCATGGCCAAAACAACTTGGAGAATGTGCTGACTAAGCTTATACCAAGTAAACATGGGCTGGAATCATCTGAAAGGAGGGAACTCCAGTTGAGAAAATACCTCCATAAAACTTCGCTGCAGCCAAGACTGTAAGGCATTTTCTTAATTAGTGATTGATGGAGGAGAACCCAGCCCACTGTGGGTGGTGCCATCCCTGGGTTGATGGTCTTGGATTTTATAAAAATGAAGGATGTACAGTTCTGGCCCACAGCCTCATGGCAGGCCTGGGCAGAAGATAGCCAGAGGCCACAGGGTCAGCCCACCACTACAATGAGAAAGTATGTGATAAAGAGATGGGAGAGAAAAAGAAGCAAAGTGGTGTGTACACAATGACGAGAAGCAGAACTGGAGACAAGATGGTGGTGAGGAACAGCCTGAGGGCCATGTCTGGGTCTGTGGCCCTGCTGTATCAAGGGTCTGAGGTTGATGTCAGTGACCTATGTTACTACCAAAGGCCATGCAGACATCTGTGATCTGGGCTGCCACCTGAGGCCATGTTGATATCTGAAGCCCAAGCTGAGTGGGCACCCCCCCCCCACACACACACACACACACTGACTACCTCAAGGTGGTGACAACTATGGTGTAGGTTCAGGAGGGCTGGCCCTGCCCCTCATCTGGGCAGCTTGGGAGAGATGGCCCCATTACTTATCCGGGCAATGCTGGAGAGATGGCCCAGTGGTGTGGGTACAGGAGAGCTAGCAGGCTGACCAGCTCAGCTACCACCTAGGCCCAGATCTAGGGCTTTGAGCTGGCCCACCCAACATCCACTACTTCTATGAGCTGCTAGAGTGCATGAAGGGACAGGTCCTGCAGAACCAAAGCCACAGGATCTCCATGACCCAGGGCAACAGCGGGATATCCAAGAAGAGTCCCAGTGAGGATCTAGCATTGGTAGTCTAGTGGAAGCCAGAGGCCCTTGAACTGGACGGACTACTCACTGCAATGAACATTTGCAAGTAAAACTGTTTGGGCAGAAGTAAAGCCGTTTATGACACACCACAGCTTTCAAGGAAAGATTTTTGTTTCCTTCTTTTGATTTGCTTTTCCCAATTTTAACCTTTTTATTTACTTTTGTGGTGGAGGTTACAGATGAGGAGGGTGGGTATGGAAGGATTGGAAAATGAGTGGGATTGGGGTACAGGATATGAAATTTACAATAAATCAATAAAAAGTTATGAACCCTCCCCACCCAAAAAAAAAAAAGAAGAAAGAAAAAAAAAAGCAGGCTGAGAAAGCTGTGGGGAGCAAGCCAGTATGCAGCACTTCTCGGTGGCCTCTGCATCAGCTCCTGCCTCCAGGTTCCTGCCCTGCTTGAGTTCCTGTCCTAACTTCCTTCCAATGATGAACAGTGATAGGTTAGTATAAGCCAAATAAAGCTGTTCCTCCCCGAGTTGCTTTGCATAGTGTTTCCTCACAGCAATAGGAACCCTAACAAGACAGTAAGGAAGGGATCTATTCCATCCTCCAATTCCAGGTAACGGTCCATCACTGAAGCAAGTTAGGGCAGGAACTCAAGGCAGGCATCCGGAGGCAAAACTGAATCAGAGGCTGTCTTAGTCAGGGTTTCTATTTCTGCACAAACATCATGACCATGAAGCAAGTTGGGGAGGAAAAGGTTTATTTGGCTTACACTTCCACATGGCTGTTGATCACCAGAGGAAGTCAGGACTGGAACTCAAGCAGGTCAGAAAGCAGGAGCTGATGCAGAGGCCATGGAGGGATGTTCCTTACTGGCTTGCTTCCTCCTGGCTTGCTCTGCCTGCTCTCTTATAGAACTCAAGACTTTTAGCCCAGGGATGGCACCACCCCTTTGATCACTAATTGAGAAAATGCCCCACAGCTGGATCTCATGGAGGCATTTCCCCAACTGAAGCTCACTTCTCTGTGATAACTCCAGCCTGTGTCAAGTTGACACACAAAACTAACCAGTACAGAGGCCATGGAGAAATTGTGCTTCTGGCCTGCTCCCCATGGCTTGCTCAGCCTGCTTTGCTATACAATTCGGGGTTCTGGAGAGACGGCTCATCCTTGATGGCCATCCCTTGATAGTAATATCTCAAATAAGCCAGGGTATTCACCTCAGCTAGGCTGTACCTTGCTCCTGAACTCTCTTCAGGGGCTTCAACCCTGCTACATGGTGCCAAACCTCAGCTTCCATCCACTCCTCCAATCCTGCTACTTTTACTGTCCTTGGGGCTACATATTCACTAATGGCCTCCCCTGGCCTCTTATACTGCCAAGCCTCAAGATGCTTTCCACGATCCCTTCATGCCTTCAAAGCCAGGGTTGTAAGGGTAACTCTTAGATATTAACCAGTTTGATTGTTAGGTACAGCCTTGGGAACCGTAACTTCTATGTACTGACCCCAAGAATTTCCTAGAATATGTGGCCTCAATGATTTTGGTCATTTTTTAACCATAGCTAATTCTTCAGCTCTCATTAATCAGGATTGATTATCCCAACAAAGCGAAGGTTTAATGTCACAGCTGATTCTTCATCCCCAGCTGAACAAAACCGCAGAGTCTTAATTTTTTTTTAAAAAATGGTCCTCCTGATAAAGTCCTTATGGGATTCTCAAACTTCCCCCTTGATAAGGCTGGTTTGGTGTGCTGTGTATTCAGATGCCAAGTTCTGTGCTCCATGATCAGGTTGCAGTCTGAATATTGACCAATGTGCTATAAAGAATGCTCCCCAATAATCTCTGATTGATGAATTAAAAGCTAGAGTATGTGACTGAGCAAGGGAGAGAGGGAGTCAAGCCTTCAAACTAGTGAGGGGATCTCAGGTAGAGGCCCAAAGAAGAAGGACAAAGGAGAGGAGAAGAAGGAGGTTGCCATGAGGCAGGATAGACCATGCGGAGGGACCATGAGTGTGTAGCCAAGAGAATATTGCTCTTAGGACACATGTGGAACAGAGCAAGACTCTGTTGGCAAGTAAGGGTGCACTTACCTGGTTATTAATAGACTAGTCAGGCTAAAATAGCTTGTGACCTGCCCAGAATAGTGCCAGCAGCTTGTTAATAAAATCTGATGTCTCTGTGTTGCTTACTCGGGAGCTAAACGGACAAAGTGGGGCAGAAATCCCCCCTAAACTTACTATAGTACTTCCTGAAGCTTCACATTTGACACTGTCCTCAACATTGTTTTCTAACTTCTCACAACAGTGCATTAAACTCTGAACACTCAATGGCCTTTCCAGGCTATTGCTAAGTTCCAAAGTCTTCCCCCAAAGCATGACCAGATCAGTCACAGCAATAACACTTGACCCTACTACCAACTTCTGCATTGGTCAGGGTTTCTATTGCTATGGTAAAACGCCATGACCAATGCAATTTGAAAGAAAGGGATTATTTGGCTCATGCTTCCACATTATAGTCCATCATGGATAGAAGTCGGGGCAGGAATTTAGAGGTAGGACCTGAAGCAGAGGCTATGGAGGAATGCTGCCTGTGTACTGACTTGTTCACCCATGGCTTATTCATCTTGATCTCTTATACAACTGAGAACTGCTTGTCCAGGGGTGGCACCACCCACAGTGAGCTGCCCACCCAAATTAAACATTAAGTGAGAAAATGCCCTATAAGTTTGCCCACAGGCCAATCCAGGATATTTTCTCAATTGAGGTTCTCTCTTCCCAAATGGTTCTAGGTGTGTCAAGTTGACAAAAAGTAGCCAACACATTAACCTTTTATAAAGATCCTTAAAATTCATGTTCATTGATCTCTGTTCATGGTAGCTAGCAAGTGAAATGCCCAATGTGTGATGGATAATGACAATGTGATACACACACACACACACACACACACACACACAGTGGAATTTTACTTTGGTGTAAAGACAAATGAAATTTAAAAATCTGGAAAAAATAAACGAAACTGGAAAATAGTAACTGACTGAGGTAACCCAGGTGCCACAGGTTATCTCTCCAATGTGGAGGTAGAGTGATTAAGAGGAAGTGGGAATTAGAACATAGATATATGAAAATATAGTTAGAGAGTAAGAGAGTACTGGAGTGAAAAAAAAAAACCTAAGTGGAGATGAGAGCAGGAAGATGGAGAAGAAGAGGGAGTTAGTGAAAACTAGGATACAAGAAAAAGCCATATGAAAACCTATTGTGGGTTGGAGAGACGGCTCAGGGGTTAAGAGCACTGACTGCTCTTCCAGAGGTCCTGAACCTAGCATTTCCACAGGAACATTTCCCAGCAACCACATGAGTTGCTCACAACCATCTGTAATGAGATCCAATGACCTCTTCTGGTGTGTCAGAAGATAGCAACACTATACTCACATACATAAAATAAATAAATCTTTAAAAAAAGAAAATCTATTGTAAGACAGTTTAAACATATTCACATATATGAATATATATATATTTATTTTTTTTAAGGGATTCATCTTGCATAGGTGGATGCTGATGTTCCCTGAACCACAGGTTATTAAACACAAATCCCAGTACTAGGTATGATGTCTTCTTCCTTTTTTTTTTTTTTTTTTTTTTTTTGTTTTTTGAGACTGGGTTTCTCTGTGTAGCCCTGGCTGTCCTGGAACTCACTCTGTAGACCAGGCTGGCCTTGAATTCAGAAATCCAACTGCCTCTGCCTCCCAAGTGCTGGGATTAAAGGCGTGCGCCACCACTGCCTGGCAGTATGAGCCTTCTTATGAATTGTTGGCCACGGAGGTTAGAGGTTCCCACAGTAATATAAAGGTTTGATATTACTTCTAGCTGACTCTCAGTACTTAGATGGACTTATTTTGACTGCAAAACAGAGAAACTGACCTGGAACTGACCTAGAAACTTCCTGTCTGTTGGCTATCTTTCACAGTGACAAAAGGTACTATGCAGGAAGCTCATTGTGGTGGTGGATGACAATGACTCTCATTGTCTCTGATCCCCAGTTGGTTGAACTGTTTGGGAAGGATTAGGAGGTGTGGCCTTGTTGGAGAAGGTATGTCACTGGAGGTCAGATTTGTGGTTTCAAAAGTACAGGCCAGGCCTGGTTATTTACCTCTCTTTGTTTCATGCTATGGATCAAAAGAAAGCTCTCATTGACTGCTTCAGTGCCATGCCTGCCTGCCTGCTGCCATGCTCCCCACCAGGATGGACATGGACTCCAACGCTCTGAAACTGTCAGCTACAAAATTAAATTCATTCTTTTATAATTTCCCTTTGATCATGGTGTTTTGTCACAGCAATTGTAAAGTAATGAAGATAGTCATCAACAATCTTACCTAGTAACGAGTCCTGCAAGCTACAATACTAACCTTCCAGGCAACACAGTGGCATCTTTGTTATTAGCACAACCAACCAACCACTTTCTTATTAGATTTGATGTCTATTCATGCCTGGTACTGTATATCTTTCCAAAAGTCCATGACTGAGGAGGTCATATGCCCTAAGGAGAACCTGCTACCATTGTTTTGTTAAAATGGACATGGTAGCCAGGAGTGGTGGTACACACCTTTAACCCCAGCACTCAGGAGGCAGAGGCAGGTAGATCTCTTTGAGTTTGAAGCAAGGTTGGTCTACATATTGAGATTTTTTTTTAAATGGTAATGGTGTCAAACTGCCGTCTAAATACATTTTTATCTATAGATTATTGCTGCTGTTAGCCTTGGTCAGAAAAATTTCTGTTTACAGTGGGTGATAGTTCATGTAGAAGTTGATAACTCATCAAAACACAGAGAATAAGTGACTAGTGAGTCAGCGTCCTTCCTCCCTTCCGAGTTCAGGGAATATTCTGAAAGGAGAAGCAGAAAGGATGTCAGAGACACAGGTACAAAGGAGTGGTGTGAAAGGCTGTCCTGTGGATACAGCATGGCTGCTGACACACTAACTCATTGCAGCAGTGTTGATCCACCCAACAGCTGTGTAAGACTAGGTTCATTAACATTCTACAGTGAGTGGGGATGGGCCTCTAAGTAGCTCTCTGAGTAGCAATAGACAGTTAATGGTCATTGGGCAAGGAGAAGTCATATTCCTCACTGTTGTAGTCATTGGTAAATTGCCCTTGCTCAAGTGCACCTGTACACACACACACACACACACACACACACACACACACTCACACACATACACACACAAATACACACACACATAAAGAGACAGAGATGGGGGAGAAGAACAGGGGGAGGGAAGGAGAGGGAGGGGAAGGGACGGGGAGACAGAGGAAAGTAGGAGGATGACTTGTTGGGAAGAAGAGGAATTCAGTGGGGAGGGAGGGGATAAGATGATAATGGGGAGGAATATAGCCAAACCGCATTACATGTGTGTGTTTGTGTGTAATTGTGATGAATAAATAAAAGCATTCAAACAGGAAAAAAAGAATGTTTCAGAGTCAGACTGAGTGAGTTTCAGTTCTGTTATTTCTACATCTACGACCTTGGAGAAGTTATTTAGCTTCCTTTGGCCTTAATTTTATCATCTTAATTTAAAATAAGATTATGGGAGAATAATGCTTATCTCATAGTGCTGGGGTGAGAATTAGATGCAATGCCTGGCACACAGTAAGTGCTTGATAAATGTTAGCTATTAAAATTGCATCCTAGAGCCCCGTGGGACTATGGGAGTTAGGTGTATTTTGAGCTTCATTCCAGAAAAAGGTACATGAGTGTATGTATATATGTTACTTTGGTATTGCTAAGAATGGCTAATTTTATCTGTCAAAATTTTCTTCCTAGCACGCTCTTTTGAGTCACTGATTTGGCTTTTAAGTAAGCTAAAGGTTGTTAATTGGGAGAACAGCCAGACAAACTTACCCACGGCTTCTGAGTCACATGTTGAACAAATCTGGCAGCATAAGCTTCAGGCTGCCTTCTGTTTCTAATCACTTTTCTTCCTAATTTAGTTTCTCCCACCCGAAGGGATTATAATTTATGTTCATTGCAGAAATCATGAAGATGTCACAGGATGAAAACTACTTCCAAGTGGATGGAACGCATATCTGCTGAACACCACCCTTGACTCCGTTCTATGTTCTGCCCAGCAGAGACTCTTTCCTTTGAACTGAGATATGTCACTGATCTAAAGCCGCTGAAAAAGTTTCAACTACGCAAGCCTCTTTCCTCACAGGTATCTCTGATCTGAAATTCTAAAAATTAAAGAAAAAAAAAAAAAAAAGCAGGGGCCAGCGTCTAGTTTTCAGAAGGAAGCTTTTGTTTGTTTGGTTTTACGAGGTATTTATTTTATGTTTAATTATGTGACTGTGTTTGGGTGTTATATGTATAGGTATATGTATGTATGTGTGTGCAGATACAACGTGACTATTCTGCATGTGGGAACCAGAGCAGGGCACCAAGTGTCTTGGGCTATTGCTGACTTATTCCTTTGAAATGTGGTCTCCCATTGAGCCTAGAGCTAAGCTGGTGGCCAGCAAGCTCCACAGATCCTTCTATTTCCTCCTCTTACCTCCCAGAGATCTTGGGGTACAGGTACATGTGCACTCACATCCTGCTTTTTTACATGGCTGCTAGGGGCTTTAAATTCAGTTCTTCACCTTAGCACAGTAAATAAGCTTACCCTACTGAACCCTCTCCCAGGGCCTGGCCTCTTTCTTAACAGAACAACCTCTTTCACGTACACTATTTTGCTCTCGGTAGAACTCTGTCCATCAGAAATGGTATGGGTTTGCTGTCTTCAAACCAGAGAAGGCATGATTACTCATGAGACTTCTTGAATCCCAGAACATATAAAAACTATTAACATTGTTGGGGAAATGGAAAAGTCCTTCATAGCCCTAAAGTGGGAGTATGCTCCTATAAGTCACCTTTCACCTATACTCTTGGAAAGAAATTATATAAACTTTAGTTTAGGTTAGGGTTAGGTTGGGGTTGGGATTGGGGTTGGAGTTGGGGTTGGGGTTAGGGTTAGGGTTAGGTCCAACAAGTTAAACTTGATGGAATTGTTTCAAAGTGCTAAAAACAATCAATAGGAAATAAGAAGAAACAAACAAATAAATAAAAACCCCATACAAACAACAATAACAACAACAAAAGCTCACACAAAAATGGGGGCCCTGTTCAAGTCACTCTATGGCAAATGTGTTAAAATTTGTGCTGAGCTGGAGTTCCTATGGGAAAAAAAAATTACCAGCAGCCAAGTTCAGTGAGCGTGAGCCCCTGTAATCCTGAAGAGCAGTGGCTCTCAACCTTCCCAATGCTGCAGTCCTCTAATAGAGTTCTTCATGTGGTGTCCCTCAACCAAAAGTGAATTCATTGCTACTTCATAACAATAATTTTGCTACTGTTATGAGTCATAATGTAAATATCTGTAGTTTCTAATGGTCTGAGGCAACCCCTGTGGAAAGGGTTGTTCAACCCCCAAATGGGTTGAGAACTGCTGCTTTCAAGAATAAATAGCAATTCACAGAAGGCGTGCTTGACAGACAGTACAGTTAAAAAGACCGTGTTTGTTCCATGGGTGGGCAATTATTCCTCCAGTGCATGCTGCATATATTTCTCCCTCAAGAGAGCACACTGGTGCTTTCAGCAGCCAAGTATGGTCAGGGCAGAGACAGCACAAGCACATGGCTTGTCAAACTCAATCAACTAGCTCCATAGGAGTTATAGCAGGCCACAGCTTGTTTGCTCTTTTCTGGCCTAAGTCCAGCCAAGCAGTACAATCTAGCTTCATTGATCACCATGGATACGGAGAGCCCTGTAGCATTGCCCTTGGATAAGGAGACAGAAAGACTCAGTAGAGAATGGCTGTGCTTCAGAATGAGCTAAGAAAAATAGCTTTGCCACTGTAGCCAACATTACTCTTTTGAGGGAACAAATGATTCAAGCAACAGGATCTCCTCCTCCGACCCCCTACCCTGCAGCATTCCTTTAGTTGCTGAATCCCAAGACCAGTGAGCATTTTCTTGGAACAAATGGTGGTAGGCCTTCAGAGATCCTGAAAGCCTTCTGTATAAAGATTTCATTACACAATGCGAACTCGGTTTTACAGTTTTAGAGAAATGTTTGAGATATGTACAAGCACACCTAAAGGAGTAAGGCCAGGAAACTAGTCTACACCGGGTGCAGGCACAGCTGTGAAACTCTTGGGGGAATTCTGGTTTGCAAGGCACAGAAGTAATCTGACGAGGTGACAGAAAAACAAATCAAAACAAACAAACAAACAAACAAAACCCTATGCTTGTGAATGTCAGAATATATTAGAAATTCAAATTCAGGAGGTATCCTGTATGGGTGGGGAAAAGGCACATTCACAAAATGAGGTCGTTAGTGCCGGGGATGATTTATATCTCTATGAGGTATTAGTCAAGGAAGCCACAAAACATTCATGCCACAGGGGATTTATCTCCCTCTGAGTTATTGGTTAAGGAGGCCACACCCTAGAAGGCAAAACCCTACTGTAGAAGAGACTATACGCTTTGTAAAATGGGGAAAATCAGGCTGGAACTGATCTACATGCTCCCTTTTTTGCTTGCTAGAATCTGTAGCACAAGAAGACTCTATGGCGGTTGCCAAAGAGTTGTTGCTAACGACCTTTCCTGGCTTTGGACTTTATATATTAACCAGATAAGATGTACTCACTTGTACAAAGGTGATGGGGACAATCAACTATTTTCCAACTGGGTTTAAGGCCCGCTCTACAGGTGAGAATGCACATCTGATGCTATAACCAAAAGCAAAAGCCTGTGGCTGGGGAAATTAGAGGCCCCACTAGGGAGGCTGCTGCTATTGTTTGTTGAATGGATGTGATATGCCTGTCAAACTGCCTTCTAAACATTTACATTTACACTCATAAATTACTGTTCCTGTTAACATTAATGGAAGGAATTTTCTTTTTTTTTCAGTGGAGGGTAATTACTGTGGTGACTCACAATTAGTCAAACTGTTGAGGGTAAGTGTTTGTTGCTGTGGGCTGTAATGTTGCTTGGCATAGCAGCCTGAGGAGCAGAGATAACCATGTGTCCGTATCCCCTCCCCCAAAGCTCAAGGAACACTGAAGGGGGGGGGGGGGAAGAATGTAAGAGCTGAAGGAAGGGGTGTAGTGGAACTATACTCTGGGGATGGTTGGCCATCTTGTTTTAAAAGTCAAGAAACTGTGATTGCCTAGAGGAGACACAAGATTCACGCTTCCCCCTGCAAGGAAGGCCTGCTCCTAAGGCCCCTAGACTAGGAAGATCCTCCCTCTCCAGAGAGGTGTAACATTTCTTAGGTGGCCTAAGTTGACCATGTTCTGGTAAAGAACTCCTCACCTATCCTCCGACAGGGAACCCAGGAAACTTGCTGCTTCACTAAGCTCGATATGGAGGCAATCACTACTTCCGTCTGTTCTCTCTGTCAGAGGTGACCAGAAAAATATTCCCTGAAAGAGTCATTTAACACAAACATAGGTGTAATGGTTTTTTTTTTTACCAGAGACATTTGTTCCTGCTTTGAAATTCCTATAAAAAGGTGAATCCGGAAATGCTTTCTGTCAGCTCTAAAACCTATATAAACAACAAAACTCTTTACAAAAAAAAAAGGGGGGGGGGAGTTTATCTAAATTCCATGCATTAGGCCTAAGATCACAAACTACCTCACCCCAGTAAATCCCATAGCAATGCATCATTTGTACTAAACACTTTTCCTTGGAGATCTTATTGTACTTTACATCTGCTGCAGACTTCACAGCACTGATTCCTTCTTTGTGTAAATATCCAATACAAATATGTTTCTTGGACCAGAGAAATGGTTCCACGCTTAAAAGCACTTACTACTCTTCCAGAGAACCTGAGTTTGGTTCCCAGCACCTACAATAGGTGCTCACTGCCACCTGTAACTACAGCTCCATGTAATCCAGCAACCTTTCTGGCCTCTGCAGGAAACACACACACACACACACACACACACACACACACACACATATACACACTCACTCTCACACACATACACACACAAATTTTTTATTAAAAATATGTTTCTTGAGGGTTAAAGATTATACCTGTAACCTTTGACTCTATCTTCGCTCACAATTATAATGAAGTAATAGTTACTTGTTATATCTGTAAGTATCAACTAGACGGGAGTTCAAAATGTCTACTTAATGGGACCCTACGCACAACTATTTTAAGGGATCTTCACACATACTGCCAGCAGTCTGGTAAATGGAAAAAGTCCCTTATGCCCAAGCATTTACCTATCCATGCTCCCACACCTCTGGCCTGTTCTCACGGCCTGTGTGCTCAGTTTGTGTCACAGGCCTAAATCTGCCTGGACAAACTCATTTTCTCTCACCATGATTTTATGCCACTGCTGCCAGCTTTCTTATTCTGGTCTCTTTGCTAATACAACAATGTCCTACCCAACCTGTCAAAGTTACTTAAGATTTTCATTCCTATCCTGTCTTGACTACTGCTATTAAATTCTATTGGTTATAACCAATCTATATAGTACTCAATCTTGTCAGAAGTTTGTTAACTATTAAGTTTATGAGACAGAATTCCCAAAAGCCTCTAAAGTTTTTCCAACGAGGTCTCAGAAGATGTGGACAGAGCTACAGGATGCCACCTGGATTGTGATATGATAATCACGGAAATATGCAGTGGACAAACTGGATACTCTTGAGTCAAATGACTTGGCTAAAATAAAGGTAAGCCACTTCTCATGTCACATGTATCCATTCCACAGAGAAAAAGCCCTGTGTCTTCTGTGCTTGGAAGCCAGACTGACAGTCCAAGTTGCCATGGAGACCATAGAGACCACGGAGAACTGTTGGCTAGTGGATGCTGTCATTTTTTTAAAATAATATATACCTAGCATATAACTGCTAGATTTTTGTTTATTTCTCAGACTTCTGACTACATTGACAGCTAACAGAAAGCTCTCACAGATATAATCTGTTATCTCCTTACCTAAACTATGTTTCCATTAATTAAATGCTTCATATTTCCTCTTCTTGCTATGCCACTGTCCTAACACTATCTGAGTTCCTATAGATTTGCTTAACTCTAATAAACATTCCACTATATGATCCAACCTTTTAATCTTGTTCCTTCTGCTCCACAAAAGGCTCATCTTAAAGACTGCTCATGTTGTCAATTCATGTTATCTCTTTTATAAACTTATAAGCTACAGAAAATCCACTCAGATCTACCTCTCATGGACAAAATAGACTCCATCCAGATAAGTACACCTGCCCAAAGTTCCCACTTACTACCTATTCTAAAGGGTGAGACTCCACTGGGTTTCAAATGTACATCTTAAGAAAAAAATTTTCTTTCTCCCAAATCTACATAACCTTATTCTCTACCTATAATAATGTGTTTAAATATCTTGTCAAGTTCAGTCACTTAACTACACCCAGGACAGCTCCAGAGAAGCAACCTTCAGATGCTCCATCTCCTCTCAGACACAGACACTTCTTACTGGACCTGCTCCTTCTGACCTATCCTCAGATGGTTCCACACAGACTGTGGACAGCAAAGAAACAGCCAACTCTCCTAAGACTGGACAAACATCTCCCATCCCCATTCTTCTAGGTTCCCCCAGAGAATGTCAGCGTGAAGCAGCCAGATATCACGACGACCCTATTCCTGCTTTGCCATCACCTCTTTCTAATTTTTTTCATTCTTAACTAAACAAAAATGGGGGGAATGTTAGTCTTCTGTATAAACTCCACCCCCACAGATACCTGGCAGCAGCTAGGTATGCTCCTCCCCATGGTTACTTGGCAATGGCCAGGTAGGCTTGGCCCTATAAAAGGGGCTGCTTGCCCCCTCCTCTCTCTCTTACTCCTGCTTCTCTCCCTTGCCTCTTGCCCCCTTGCTCCGCCTCTCTCCTCATTCCCTTCCCCCCTCTCTCCATGTGGTCATGGCTAGCCCCTACTTCTTTACCCTCTCCTTCTCTCTGCCTTTCTCTGCCTCTGCTACCCTCTTAACTCCTCTCCTCATGCCTTAAATAAACTCTATTCTATACTATACCAGTGTGTGTCTGGTCTCTCAGGGAGAAGGGATGCCTCAGCATGGGCCTGCCGAGGCACCCCCCCTTCCCCCACACCTCACCAAAACATATTCTTATAGCTCTTTCTCTTTTTATGATCACAACAGTATCATTTTGACAATTTTGACAATGGCAAACTCTCTGGACCATAGCAAAGTGTTCAATACAACCAAGCAATTCCTTTCTCTTCTTTATTGCTGTTTTTCTACCATGGTATCTCACTGGGCAACAGGAGATCCAGAATATAGGGTCTGGTTTTGATTTCCTGCTCAGCCACCCCTTAAAGAATGCAGGAAGCATCATTTCTCTATGACTCATGTTCCTTGCCTGCAAACTAGAGATGGCACTAGATCTTACTTCATAACGTTGCTGCAATAATCAAATAAGAGTAGCAGGTAAAGCAATTAGAACCCAACTCACAGTGGGTACTCCAGAAATATCAACTGCTATTATATCAATGCTCAGTGTATATATTTTGCCTAATATATATTTTGAGCTGAAAAAAAAAATCTCAGTTTAACTTAGGTAGCTTCGGTCATTGTTCTCCACCCAGTTGTCTTCTTTTCTATTTAATCTGCCAAGTTATCTTGCACTTGGATCTTGTGAATGACTCACTAGAACAGGTCCAACTTTTTAAGTTGTAACATAAAAAAAATTGAAGGAAAAGCCAGAATGAAGTAGTAAGTAGATTATAGGCAGAGGAAAGGTGTTTAATGTGAATGAGAGGTTTGTGCCGGTATACATCTTAACCAAACCTTAGGGTTCTAAAAGATAAAGTCTCATGTTAATGTAATGGTGATGTAATTGCATTGGGAACAAACAGAAATGTTAATACAGGGTGAAAAAAATCAATACATGTGGAAGTGTAAATAACATTTTTGTTTCTTCTAAAGAGCTAATATGATTAATATCTCATTAATCTGTGCGGTGTTTCAAGTATAAGGTACTTGATTCAGACATGTTGCTTTGTAAAATTATAACGTAGGGAGCCAATGATCTCTGTAAGAGTAAATGAGCAATATCACTGTCCTTAGCTCCCTTTCTCAGGCCTTTTTCTCAAAGGCACCGGTTTTCAAATCCTTCAGCTGATGCTTAGATGGGTTTGTCTGTATCTTTAAATAATTTACTTTTGCCTTACTTGTGAGATGAGGGCATGGCTATTTTTCCTGTGCTTCCATCATGACCAAATCTCTGAGCCCTCATCCCGTCCTCTCCATAGAGGATCATAATTTCTGCTAGATCAGTGATACATTATTGGAATTCTATTTTCTACTCGGAATGGAGGCTTAGGTAAACTGCTGTTACATTTTACTTCCTAGATGTTTTGTCTTGTCTCTTGCTCCACCTTGACTCTTCCTGATTACACTTGTCTTTTTCCCACATGTCCTCATCAGGTATTTGATCAACATCTTCTGGGAGAGTTGCCCGTGCTGCTTCCAACAATGACCTCCCTTTACCAAAATCTGTAAGAACCTTTCCTTCTCAGCTGGGTGGATTTCCTCTTTCCTGGTTTCAGTGTTCTTCTTTCTTGGTTTATTCAAACTTTTAGATGGAACACATCTTCCCCCCACTAGTTTCCTTGAGGAAGGCAATGGTCTGAATGTATCTTCTCCAAAATTCAGTTGTAGAACTTAATGACTAATGTGGTAGTATTATTAACTACCCTCTTTAAGTAGTAACTAGTTAATGGGAGCTCTTCCCCCTCATGAAGGGATTAGATGATGTTCTACAAGTGTTTAGAGGAGGAGGGAATTCATATTTTCTTGCCTTTCTACCTTTTGCCGTGAGAGGACATGGTGTTTCTTTCTAGAGGACCCAGAATCAAGGTACTGTCTTAGAAGCAGAAAGCAGCTTTCATCAGACACCAAAGCTGCTGGCACCTGTGTTAGGAACCAGGCGCCCCTGCCCCTAGCCTACCTTCAGGGACTCAGTGCCAGCTGCCAAGTCATCACCAGTCTCCAAATGCCACAAGTATACCCTTTAGAAGGTCCCTGCCATTGTGGCTCTCTTTCCCATTCTCTCTCCCCACTCTCCCGCTTCCTCTGTCTCTGTCTGTCCCCCTCTCTGTCTCCCAGTCTCGTTCTTTTCCCTCTATCTTAGCTCAGAGGCAGCCTTTGTGTACCCCAGCCCCAATACATCTCTTGGGTAAGATTTGTTACTTGTTATCTGCCTCTGCAGAAACCCTAACAACCTCTCTCTTGGATCTCACTGGTGCCAGAACAGTGGGTAACGAAACGTTTTAAATACGATGCATTCTCTGTTGTCTTTCTACAGAGCACAAATGGCCCAGGATGTTCTAGTTGAGACATTTGTGCTGAGGATCTCCTGGGCCTTCCACATTTCCCCCCAAAGTTCTCATTTTTACCTCCTGATAGATGTTTGAAAATTTAATTTATGAGTAAACTGAAATAAAAATCCACAGCCTATGTTGTTTTATGAAAAGCAGAAAGAGTGAAGGGTGTGTTTGATAGAGGTGAGACATGGTGAGGTGGAAGAGGGTGCCTCTATGGGCTCATGCTGAGGCATCCCTCCTCCCCTCCTCAGGTACAAGCCATACAATGGACATTGTATGGAATCGAGTTTATTTAGGGCATGGGAAGTGGAGTTGGGAAGGAAGAAAGAGAGAGAGAGAGAGAGAGAGAGAGAGAGAGAGAGAGAGAGAGAGA
>JADRCD010224454.1:15726-28063 GCA_019843815.1 Montemys delectorum | reverse complement strand
ATCCATTCCTCTATTGAGGGACATCTGGGTTGTTTCCAGTTTCTGGCTATTATAAATAAGGCTGCTATGAACATGGTCGAGTATGTGTCCTTATTACATGATGGAGCATCTTCTGGGTATATGCCCAGAAGTGGTATGGCTGGGTCCTCTGGTAGAACTATGTCCAATTTCCGGAGGAACCGCCACACTGATTTCCAGAGTGGTTGTACCAGTTTGCAATCCCACCAGCAGTGAAGGAGTGTTCCTCTTTCTCCACAACCTCTCCAGCATCTGCTGTCACCTGAGTCTTTTATCTTAGGCAATCTGACTGGTGTGAGGTAGAATCTCAGAGTTGTTTTGATTTGCATTTCCCTGATGACTAAGGATGTTGAACATTTCTTTAGGTGTTTCTTAGCCATTTGGTGTTCATCAGTAGAGAATTCTTTGTTTAGCTCTATGTCCCATTTTTTAATAGGGTTATTTGGCTCTCTTGAGACTGACTTCTTGAGTTCTTTGTATACATTGGATATTAGCCCTCTATCAGATATAGGGTTGGTAAAGATCTTTTCCCAATTTGTTGGTTGCCGTTTTGTCCTATTGACAGTGTCTTTTGCCTTACAGAAGCTTTGCAACTTTATGAGAACAAAATTTTAATCATGAGAGCACTGTAAAGAATAAATAAAGTGAAGAGATAAAACACAGAGAGTAAATTGTTATGTAAAATGCAGTAAAATAGCAAACCCTAATACTAATAGAAGAGGAGATGAATTAATAATGACTCAAGAAACCAGAAAAATCAATATTATAAGATTTAGCAAACTTTTTTTTTGAAAAAAAATCCTTAAATATAAATGGTCAGGCAGAGCAGCAGTACTGAAATCAAGATCCTGGGTGTCCAGCAAGCCCTAAGAGAAGGAAAAGAACCATCAAGGTCAAGAGGGGAGATGCAGGAGAGGGGGCAGTGCGGGCATGAACAGGAACAAAGTATAGGGATATATATCTGTGTACTCACACATATACACACACATTGTTCTGTTTTTTATTGTGTGTTATTCTCCTATTTTCCTGCTTCTTTTTTATGTACTTTCATTTGTTTTACCACATTAGTTATTTAAAAGAAACATCTTAATAGATATGTGCACAACAAAAAGCTAATTTGTTATGCTAACCAAAAAGTTAATTTAAAAAATAATTGCATGGCAATCAGATATTTAAAGGGAAATTCATCAGCTATCTATTTCGCCTCATTTCTCTACTGAGAAACACTGTTTCTAACAAGCAACTGAGCACACATTGTACATTCTGTTATGTGAACTTGGATCAGCATTACAAGTTCAAATGTCCCATAAAGATCAAAAACAGCTTGCTGACCTTCATCCTTTTTTACATTATCTTCATTCTCTATCATCATTCCCATAAATCACCCAATTTTTATATGCTTTAGAAGCTAGTCAGATTTGGGAGGTGGAGTATAGGAAGAGATGACTAAAAAGCTTGGGGGGGGGAGGGTATTGAAACAGTGCAGTAGAAACTGCCCGGGTTCTGAGAGGGTGACCCTAGAATGGACTCCTAGCAATGGAGCCTGAACTGGCCATATTCTGTAACCAGGCAACTTCCAGTGGTGGGACTAGGACATCAACCGAGCCACAAAACCTTTTACCTACAAACTATCCTGCCTGCAAAATTGTGTTTTAAAAAAATGGGGCCCCAGAGCTTGTGGGAGTGCCAAGCAATGATTGGTCTAATTTGAGGCCTATTCCACGAAAGGGAGCCCATGCCCAACATTGCCTGGATGACCATGAACGAGAGGCTGGAGAGCACAGAGACCTAGCATAGAAAAAAATCAATAAGCTGATTCCTGATGATATTGTATTGTACTCATAAATCAGTGCCTAGCCCAGGCATCATCAAGGAGACTTCTAGCAGCTGATAGGAGTAGATGCACAGATCCATGCCCAAATACTGCATGGATGAAGAGCCAAATTGGAGATCTCTATCAAGTCCTCCGCCCCACCCTGGAGCTCGATGAACCCCATGGTCGAAGGGAGAAAGAGTTATAGGAGCCATGAGAGTTGAGAATACCAGAAACCAGCCACAGAATCAAATAAGGAAAGCTTATAAGTGCTCATACATACTGAATCAACAATCACGGAGCCTGCATAGGTCTGTGTTAGGTCCTTTGTATATATAAGATGCTTGCTAGCTTGACAATTTTGTGGAAGTGCTAACAGTGGGAGTGGGGATGCCTCTGACACTTTTGCCTTCTCTTGGGACTGTTATCTCCCTACGGGGTCACCTCATCCAGTGCTGTTACAAGGATTTGTGTCTAGTCTTAATGTAAAGTGTTATGCTGTATTTGGTTGATATCCCTGGGAGGCTTTCTCTTTTCTAAAGGAAAACAGAGGTGCAGATATGAGAGACATGTGTGGAGGGTGGGAAAATTGTGGTTGGAATATACTATTTGAGAAAAAATAAAAGAAAAAAGAAGTTAAATTGTATAGTTAAGAAGGAATAAAGGCTTTTTTAAATTAGATATTTTCTTTATTTACATTTCAAATGATATCTCCTTTTCCAGTTTCCCCTCCAAGAAGAAAAAAAAAAAAACATGTTCCCTTTCCCCCTCCCCCTGCTCACCAACCCACCCTGCTTCCTGGTCCTGGCATTTCCCTACACTGGAGCATAGAACCTTCACAGAACCAAGGACCTCTCCTCCCACTGATGACCCACTTGGCCATCCTCTGCTACATATGCTGATGGAGCCATGAGTCCCACCATGTGTACTCTTTGGTTAGTAATTTAGTCCCTGGGAGCTCTAAGGGTACTAATTAGTTCATATTGTTGTTCATCCTATGGAGCTGCAAACCCTTCAACTTCTTGGGTCTTTATTCTAGCTCCTTCATTGTGGACCCTGTACTCAGTCCAATGAATGGCCGTGAGCCTCTTCTTCTGTATTAGTCAGGAACTGTCACAGCCTCTCAGGAGACAGCTATATCAGGCCTCTGTCAGCCAGCACTTGCTGGCATCCACAATAGTGTCTGGGTTTGGTGATTGAATATGGGAAGGATTCCCAGGTGGAGCAGTCTCTGGATTGTCCTTTCTTAAGGCTCTGCTTCATAGTTTGTCTCTGCAACTATTTCCATGGGTATTTTGTTTCCTCTTCTAAGAGGGATCAAAGTATTCATACTTTAGTCTTCCTTCTTGAGTTTCTTGTGGTTTGTGGATTGTATTTTGAGTATTTCAAAAAAAATAAATAGATTTTCATTTTAATCTGAATGTTAATGCACAACAAAGTCAAACTCTTACAAAGAATCTGGATACATGCACGTGACATATTTTTAAGGATGAACAACAAATGTTTTAGTTGACATTATCCACACAAAAATGTCTTAACTGTGTGTTCATTTTAGATCTTCGTAAACACCTGAAATTCTCTGTGTTTCTGCAAAGAGAGGAAGTAAAGGGAGAAGTTAAAAGATGAAGAATTTCCTGGAAGTTACTATAACCTCTATGGTTATATAGCAGAAAACCTCCATCTGGCAAGAAATTGTCAGAGGTACCATGGAACTGCTGATCTGGGAAAATGAGATGTCTGTGATGAGTAAGGATTGAACATTCTCATGAGTTTACAACCCTCACTCCAATATTGGATTAAATAGAATTTTAGAAAAAAAACATTTTTATAATATGCATAACTCTACTCATATAAATGAATGTTTGAGCTTTTTATATGTTTTAATTTAATTTTTCTTGGGTCTTGGTGTTATAATAAAATTATGTACATAAAATAAAAAAGGAATAAAGGAAGTAAGAAAGGAAGGAAGGAAGGAAGGAAGGAAGGAAGGAAGGAAGGGAGGAAGGGAGGGAGGAAGGAAGGAAGGGAGGGAGGACGGGAAGAAGGAGAGAAGGAAGGATGAAAAGAAACTATCCAGATTCTATAACATTGAACTTAAGGTCTTTTAATCCAGATGTCTTGTTTTTAGAATTATGTCTACTCTCTTAAATTTATAAACATCTATTACTTGTTATTCTGCTAATATGATTTCTATTCAGTTTCAGGAATTATTACAATTAGTATGAAAACAAATGCCAGAAATACAACATGAGTTATATTTTCAAGTCTATTTCCCAAGCTCTACAAAGGCACATGGAATATAAAATATATCTTCAAAATACAATTGCCAGATGCACATACAAATGATACAAGTTAACTTCATTGCAGGAAACATAGTCTCCTATTTGTGACAGATTAGGTTTCCATTGGATATTTTTTGGACAAATACTATATATACTTTGTTTAATTTCCATATTGGGTATGAGTAAGAAAAGAATTGATATTCTGTTGCTTCCTCCCTCCTTCTTTCCAAGCATCCTCCCTCCCTTCCTTTCTTTCTTCCTTCCTCCCTCCCTCCCTCTCTTTTTTCCTTCTTTCCTTCTTTCCTTCCTTCCTTCCTTCCTTCCTTAGTCTCCCTTATTCCATTTGCAAATAAAAACTTTGCTCTTTACTTTTTTTCTTCTTTCTAGAGTCTATTAAGATCCCTTTCTTTTAAATACAGTTGGATGGAACACATAAAAATGATATGAAAAGAAGAAAAAGAAAGTAAGAGAATGGCATGAAACAAGAAAAATCTTGAAGAAAATTTCTTCTCTCCATATCTCTGTCATTCTTAACACACTCACATTGCCTTCTCAGAAAATACTATTTTAAAGTTATTCTCCTGAGAGCCCCTTTCACGTCCTTATTTCTCAGGCTGTATATGATGGGGTTGAGCATAGGGGTCACTGCTGAGTAGAACACAGAAATCATTTTATCCTTTTCATTCATTGTCTTGGAGTTGGGCCTCATGTAGGCAAATATTGCTGAGCCATAAAAGAGACCAACAACAATGAGGTGGGAGCCACAGGTGGAGAAGACCTTGAGCCTTCCCTCCCCAGACTGCATCTGGATCACAGTGGAGACAATGTTCCAGTAGGAGATGAGGATGAGAGAGACAGGTGCCAGGAGGATTACCACGCCCATTGCAAAGATGGCCATTTCTGTGCTGTAAGTATCTGCTGAAGCCAGCTTCAGGAGGGCTGGAGGTTCACAGAAGAAGTGGTTAATGACATTGTTTCCTCGGTAAGGAAGACGCAATGTGAATGCAGCATCTACCAGGGACACCAGTGCACCACTGGCCCAGGACCCTGCAGCCAGTTGGACACATACCCAGTGTGTCATGATGGTGGAATAGTGTAGAGGCTTGCAGACAGCCACATAGCGATCATAGGACATCACTGCTAGAAGTGCACAATCTGTACACCCTACCAGAAGCAACATGACTAATTGTATGGAGCATCCAGCAAAAGAAATGGTCTTCCTCTTCATCAGGAAGTGGACGAGCACCTGGGGCACTGTGGTAGTAGAAAAGCAGAGGTCAGCAAAGGACAGGTTTCTAAGGAAAAAGTACATGGGGGTGTGGAGTCTGGGGTCTGAGTGGATGAGCACGATGATCAGCAGGTTTCCCAGTACAGTGAGCAGGTAGATGATGAGGAAGAGGAAGAAGAGCAGGGCTTGGGTCTGTGGGTCCTGTGAGAGGCCCAGGAAGATGAATTCTGTCACAGAGGTTCTGTTGTCTTCACCCATGAATGGTTGTTTGTCTCTGAAGAAGAGCATCAAAGAAACACATCAAATGTTTCAGAACATCTGAATGACGTAGGTATCTTAATTATACTCCCCAACATTGAACTATGTACTTAAGTCTGACTTTTAGTTTGTTTAGCAGCTTGACAGTTGGAAGTATGTTTCAACCCTTCTATTCTTAGATCGTCTAATAGCACCAGTAGGAAAGAATCCTTCTCATTGTTTGCAGTCATTGGCCAGACCCCCTGATGACCCATGTCCCTCAGAAAACTATGGTGTTGCTCAGAGTCCCCCTGGCCTTTTACCTTGGGTTCTAGGTAAAGAAACTGGTGTGTCTGCAAACAAGGTTAGATTTCTACACTATAAAGTGATGACATTTATAAATCTCACTTTTCTTATAGTTACAAGTAAATACTAATGGAATACTTGGGGGGGGGGTGTAAACTGTAGAGATGTCCACAATTCTTTCATTTGCACACTGCTTCTATCATTACTTTTACTTTGAAGAGAATACTGGGGAATATTTAAAAAGCTGCCTCTTTTAAGGTTTTACTCAGTCATATATTTTTTACAACACCCAATATATGCTGTATATTCTTTCTTCTCCTTTTGCACAAAACTTTTGGCAAAACAAAACTAAAGCAAAACTCATAAACTTAAAGTAATGGGTGCCTCTAACTGCCAATCATTACCAGTTTCTGTTTCTTTCACTTTTTTAAAATTGAAATTTTCTGATAAGTATTTTATGAACTTTATTAGCAAAAACTTGAAAATGAAAAGCTTCACATATCAATATTAAACATAACCAAAGGCCACACATCAAATGAACTTTTAAACTAGTAGAAATACTATGAAGTTTGAAAGAGGACATAAAGCTAATTGTTCTAAGTGTAGCTTGCTTTCTTTCTTTCTTTCTTTCTTTTTTTTTTTTTTTTTTTTTTTGGTTTTTAGAGACAGGTTTTCTCTGTATAGTCCTGGCTGTCCTGGAACTCACTCTGTAGACCAGACTGGCCTCAAACTCAGCAATCAGCCTGTCTCTGCCTCCCAAGTGCTTCCTTGAGGATCTTTCCTTCTTGGTCATACATAAATCGTATCCAATACTGAAAGTAAAAACCCAGTGTGAAGGTTCACTGTTTGTTTTGGAATGCTATTCAAATTCTCTTCAGGACTACATGAGACTATTATTATTCACAGTGGAAAGATAAAACAAGAAAATAGAGGATTATTGATCTGGCTTCTCTAATGCCAATTGTTCTGTACCCTGCTCTCTTGAATGAGCAAAATACAGCTAAAAGCTAAATCAGCCAAACCCCGCAGAGAGATTTCTGTGTTTGAAGACGGATGTTTGTAATCACCTAAGTTAACAGAAAAGAGCAATATATGATTAGAGTTAGAAAAGCCTATAAAGTATTATTAAACAAACATTTGTGTGACTGTAGTACATGGAAAAGAACAGGGAAGGCATAGGAGATAATGTTTAATGAGATAATACCTGAATATTTTCCACATTTTGAAGGAGCTATGAACATCTAGATCCATCAAATTCACAGGACCCCAACTGGTTCAAATACAGTTATAAGAGCACTAAGTGACAAACATTACCACAAAAAAAAAAAATAGTACTCCTAATGAGACTACAACAGCAAGCAGTGGGAATAACTTAACAACCTGGGGCTCTACTTAGTTTGGGTTATGCACATATTCCTCCTTTAATAATGTGCTCTATAGCCTGAGATCATTGTCTGCATGTACTATTCACACACACACATACTCAGTCACACCCACACACAAACATGCACACCATTCCAAACAATGTAATGTGAAACCTGTTAGCAACCTCAGACCCTCCTCTGCATCAAGCTTCATGAGCACTACTCTGTACCTGGAAAGGGAGCTAATCCAGGCTGAGCTGATTTGGGGTGCGTGACCAATATGACAAATTATATTCTGCAGGTGAACTTTTATAGAAAATCTTCTAATTTGAATGTTTTGCCTGTGCATACTTTGACATACATGTGATTACGATTAGATGTGCTGTAGGAAGGGACAAAGGCTTACATAATCCAAACCTGACAATCATAATAGAGATCTACCAAAGAACCCATAAAAGAAGTCTGAGTTTCCTTGAGACCTCTCTTTCCTGTGGCTTTTTACCGTTCTTGGCTACATATTTCTTTCAGGTCTGCACTATCATTTTGATTTTTAATAAAGTACCTTAGTTATTGTGCTAATCTGTGTGCACTTATTTTAATTCCTAGAATAAGCTTCCATTAACTCTGAAGGCTTTCAACCCAGATGCCAGACATCATTATCATAATAAACAGCAAATAAAAGGATGTTGTGTTAAGAGGAGAAGAAAGGGGAAAAAAACAACAACATCAACAACAAAACAAAACCAAAAACCTGCCAGGCAAGAAAAGTATATTGTATCAGTTTTCCGTTGCTATGAAAAAGCTACCTGAGATAATCAGCTTGGAAGGTGAAAGGAGACAGTTTTATTCTGTATCAGGTTTCAGTCCATGGTTCTTGGTTCTGCTGCTTCTGGCCTCTAGCAACACAGTATATAATGAGAGCCCAGAGCAACTGCTCATGTGTATGCATATAGGTGATCACACAGAATTTTAGAGTACAATAGTGATTACCAGAGTCTGGGAAAGAGAGACATACAGAAGAATTGGTTAACATGTACAAATACATATTTATATAGTCTGAGCAAGTTTTGGGTTTTTATAGTATAGTTATGCAACTACAGTAATAATTTGTTATACATTTCAAAACATCTAGAAAATAGAATTTTGAATTTTCCTCATTAAAATGATAAGAATTTGAGGTGATGCATGTATCAATTGTCTTCATTTGGTGATTTTATAATATGTATCTTTCAAATGAAAATATAAAAATTAAAATTTAAGATGAGTATATAGAAAAGTCATATGTACCAATATATAAGATATCATAAATATAGATATGTTGTTCTTATTTGATGTAATTATACTATAAGCAGACTCAAAATATTTGGCCAAGATAGGAAAAATTGAAACATATTTTAGTACAAATGAAAACTTAATACAATATACATGCATTATGCACTGATGACTTAGTTTTTAAAACACTTCCATATTCTGCAAAATTACATATTTACCTTTCCTTGGTTTATCTATTTATCTATATATTTATGCAGCCTTTGTTAGTAAAAGTTTTCTTAGATATACCAAAACTGAATAATAAAGAGAAAATTTTAAAATACTAATAACTCTGATACTTAAAATTTTTATTTTTATGTAGCAGATGCTACTGTGGAAAAATAAAAATGGAGAAATTGTATCTTGAGAGCTAAATTTAAAAGAGAACAGATGTTTTTATTATTCACAAGCTATAGAAATTTCCTGAAATCAGTAATGAAAGCATTAGTAGACACTATTGCTGATGACAAGAAGTTCTTGCTGACAAAAGCCCAGTATAGCTGTCCCCCTGAGAGGCTCTGTCAGAGCCAGACCAACACAGATGCAGATGTACACAGCCAAACATTGGACTGAGCATAGGGTCCCCAATGAAGGAGCTAGAGAAAGATCCAAGGAGCTGAAGGGATTTTCAGCCCCATAGGAGGAACAACAATATGAAATAACTAGTACCCTCAGAGCTTCCAGGGACTAAACCACCAACCAGAGTACACAAGGGGTACCCATGGCTCCAGCTGGATATGTAGCAGAGGACTGCCTTATCTGGCATCACTGGGTGGGGAGACCCTTGGTCTTGTGGAGGTTTGACGACCCAGGAGAGGGGAATGCTAGAGCACTGAGGCAGGAGTGAGTGGGCTGGCTGGTAAGGGAGCACCCTCAGAGAGGCAAGGGGGAGGAGAGGATAGGGAGCTTGTGGAGGGAAAACTGAGAAGGCAGATAACATTTGAAATGTAAATAAATAAAATAACTCATAAAAATGAAAAAATTAAGAGCTAGAAGAAAGGGAAAAAAGTTATGCAAATAATGCAAACTCCACCAACAAAAATTAGATAAGACTAAAGAATAAGCATGAAGCAAAGCATGTGAAAACAAGTTGATATTTTATGTTGGTTTTAGATAAAAAAGTAAATTGCACTAATCTTCAAATTCGATGAACTAGAGAGATGCAGATTAAGGGGAAAGCAAACAGGCATGTCCTGAAACTGGGTATTGGTCAGAACTTTATTCTCCTCACTGGGATGATGTGAGTCCTCCCTCCTCTAAGAATATCATTTGTGTGGTTTCCAGAGGCAGAGCAGAGAGGTGCTTCCCACAGTAGGTCAGTCAAATTAAGTCTGCGTGAGCTTTCAGATGAAAATCACTTCTTCCTGTGGGGGGGGGGGGTTCTGGGCTGAAACTCCCTAGAGGATATCCAGTGCATTATGGGTATGATCTTAGAACTCCCACCTACACTTGCAGGGCTTTCTAGGTGGGCTGCTTCTTCATGATTGTGAAGCAGTCATTTAGTTTGTTTCTATCACCCATTTTCCCAAAATCATCTAATGTAACAAAGGAATATGATCAAATTCAGTTGAAATAACGAAGACATAGACTCATGACAATGCACAGCACTCTCACATACTCACTGTGAATGATAAAGGAGGCAGTGGTGGCTGGGACCTGAAACTCTGAGAAGCTCTGCACTCTAGTGCCTGACAAATACAGAAGTGGATGCTCACAGCCATCCATTGGATTGAGCATAGGGTCCCCAATGGAGGAGTTAGAGAAAGGACCCAAGGAACTGGGGGTTTGCAGCCCCATAGGAGGAACAACAATATGAACTAACTAGTACCCTCAGAGCTCCCAGGGACTAAAACTCCAACCAATGAGTACAAATGGAGGGACTCATGGCTCCAGCAGCATATGTAATAGAGGATGGTCTAGTTGGTCATCAATGGGAGGTCCTGTGAAGGTTCTATGCCCCAGTGTAGGGGAATGCCATGGCAGGGAAGTAGGAGTAGGTGGGGGAGGCAGATAGGGGGTTTTTGAAGGGGAAACTAGAAAGAGAATAACATTTGAAATGTAAATAAAAAGGATAGCCAATAAAAAAAAGAGAGAGAGAAAGAACAGGGACAGTAACACATCTGCAGACTCACATATCTTCTGTGGTGACTCCAGTTCCCACTTGTGTCTCCAGATCAGCAGGCTCAGGTTGTACTTGCCAGTTTTGTGTGTAAGAAGTGTGTAAGAAGAATAAGAAAGAAACCCTTAAAATGTGTAGTCTGGTACTGAAAGAGACATGAGAAATTCTGGGAGTAGCTTTTAGAGCTATGAAGAGGCAATGGGTATGCAGAGTGTTAATAGTCATCACAGTCGCTTCAACCAGCAGCCTACCAGCTCCAGGAGAACTGTGGAGCACAGCCTCTAAAAAGCACTCATTCTCTTTAGAAGCCAGATGGGAAAGAGGGGAAGAGAGTGAAGCAAATTCCTCTGCCATGAACCGAATCAAGATCAGACTCCTTGAAAGGAGCAAGTCCCCCTCAGCATTTTCCCCAATCTCACCTGGAGCCCTGGCTGGTGTCAGCGCAGTACAATAAGCCCAGCAATAGATTTCTCTTTCGAGTGACAAAAAGAGGTATGGCTTCTGCAGCCTTGATGTCCTCAGCCTACCAGGCAACCTTCATTTCTGTTTCCAAAATAAGTGGAAGCTGGTGCACCAAATGGAAGGCAGGTCTTCTCCTAGCCTAGTCTAGTAAGTACTGTTCTATGAAGAGACACAGCCTGAAATCTACAAAGAAACCATCAGCCCGGGTCTGGAGGAGTTTCCTCCAGGAAGTCTTCAAACCTGAGGTTCTAAAAGGTGCTCTAATAAGAGCAGTCCCTGAAGTAATCAGTACTGTTAACTTTGTAAACCTTTTGACAATAAGAAATCCCACAGGCATTAAAAAAAAATAATGATCTGTGGCTGGGAATACAGGTTAGTGTTGGAGTGTTTGCCTAGCATGTATAAGGCTTTGGTTCAATCCCCAGCAGCATAATGGTAAAAAAAAAAAAACAATGATCTGAAACAGAACTACCTAAAACTCATATGCGGTTCGGTATTTCAATGATGGGTCTCAGGCTGCCCTATGAACTCTTGATGTTTCCAAGCCTTTGTCTCAGTGTTCAAGTTAGAGGTCTCAGTTCTGAGGACAGTGTGAAGTGGGGCTGGTGGAGGAACAGCTGTCACTTAGAAGCTGCAGGTATCTGTTCCAGGAGTGGATACCCAAATAATTGGGCAGTGAACACCTTCATATCAATTAAATGGTATTTACCCATAACCTATGTACACTCTATCATATATTTTCAACCATCTATAGATTGGCTATGATGCCTAAAGTATCTTTATAAACTCAGTATAGATCTATATATTTAGGGGCTTATTACAAGGTCTCACTCTTTAACCTAGAATTTGCAATTATCCTACCTTGGCCTCACTAGTGGCAGAAAAATATTTTTTTCTCACTGATTTCTTTTTTGTTAGATATTTTATTTATTTACATTTATCAAGAAATACATATACTTTTTTATTCACAACTACTTTCATCCTTGGATACAGAATCTGTAAATACAAAGAGCTGACTTTTTGTTCATCAATTGCATTATAGTCCATAAACTAACAACTACCAGAAGATTCAAAACACTTATTTGTGTTCATACTCAAAACATTTTACTTATGGAATCTGGAGAGATAGTTTAGTGGGTAAGAACACTAGCTGTTCTTCCAGAGTACCCAGGTTGGAGTCCCAGAAACCACATTGTG
>JADRCD010224454.1:0-15716 GCA_019843815.1 Montemys delectorum | reverse complement strand
CTGTTCTTCCAGAGTACCCAGGTTGGAGTCCCAGAAACCACATTGTGACAAATGACAGTCTGTAACTCCTGTTCCAGGAGATCTGATGCCCTGTTTTGGTCTCTGAGGGCACCAGGCACACTCATGGCACACAGACACACAGGCAGGAAAACACCCACACACATAACATTTTAAAAAATAAATCTATATTTTTAAAAACTAAAAGAAACGTATTCTAATCCTTCTAATTAAATGAAATTATATCATCGAAAAAGGAAACATGTGTATATTCCATGTGTACATGTGTAAACTAGCTTACAATATAACAGACTCTGTTGTATTATTTTCATTAAAGGAAGTCTGATGTTCCAGAAAATATTAGCAAGAACATGAGGAAGGCTGTTTACCTTTAAGATCTGAAAATGGTTTTCTCTGGCAACATAAGCATTCTCCGAATTGGTTGTTTCTGTGACGTTGGCTTTCTATGATCTCTGTGTTCACCTGACTTCTGCTGCACATTAATTGACAGTCTAAGATCTAATTGGAGCTTGGCAGTGTCATTTACAGATTGTCATTGGTCTCTTATTTTCTTAGCCTGATGACTGCTCTAATTTCCTATTTGTGGTCAGTTTTTATAAACAACGTGATTCACAGCCATGTCTTCATTCCAACTTTGTGATGTCATTAGTATAAAATAATTTTAAATACTTCTAGTTACAGAGAAGTAGTTTTTGAAAGGCGCCAGCCCTGAGTCTATATTGGTTAGCACTGTGTTGGAGCTTTGGTTTTTAATACACAAGCAGACATGTAAGATGAACTTGAGCAAATGTTACAGTATCCCAGGTTTTCCTCAAGTATCGTGTTGGGCTGAAAACCCAGCCAAATTCTAAGTCATAAATAAACAGCACATCATTCTCAGTCTTTGGAAAGTGGAGCACATGACTCTATGTGCTTGGTATAAGCTCACTGAAATGGAGCTTGCAAAGCAAGCCATCCCTCCCTGTGTTGCACATAGATTTCAGACAATCTGACCAATGTGGGACACTCATTACCATTTTTTAAATTTCTAGGTGTAGCATGTTACAAATTTCAAGACTGGGAGGGTCAGATTTGGTGTACTACTGTTTGCCAGAATTTGGGGGTAGCAATGTTACATGTTGAATTCAATGCAAGTTTGTCTGCAAGGACATTCATAAGGTCATGTTGCATAGCTCTCTTACTCATGTCCATATTGAGGATTTTTATAGAATCATTCTTATCTCAAAGCTGTTTTACACTTTTAGCTTTTCCAAGCAGTGGGAAAAAAAACAAAAAACAAACAAACAAAAAAACCCTGTCATTTTCTGTCACTTCCTACATGCTAGAACTCTTTGTGAGAACAGTGACAACAGAATCTGGAGTTGAAACAGGGTGTCTCCAGACTATATATGTAACCTGACATTTTACCTATCCTAATAGTCACCATTAATATTTCTTTTTATAATCCTAGTGCCTCCTTTGATAGAAAAGATAGCAGAAACCCAAGGGCTGAAAGTGCTTAGTCGTTGCTATCACTATGAAGCTATCAGAGACATGAATCAGAGTCGTAAATCACGAAAGAGCTAATAAAAGATTAAACCTATAAGAATGTTTTCAAATACCTGATATGATGTTTGGTAAAGGGTGCTTTGTAGAGTGGCTGCATAGTACTTCTTGATTCTGAATGAAGGGAGGATAACCATTTAGAGGTTTAGTCAAAAGTTATTCATACCTCCTACAACTATGCCTCAAAATTCTAAAACATCAATAAAATCATTGTTTATTAAATTTTGAAAAGAAAGATGTTCTTTCAGAAATAAAATGCTTTCAGAAAATCTTATTGTGCCCTTGAACTACAATGAGAAAATGAGGCCTTTTTGTTTGTTTGAGAACTTCACTCATTCTTATAACATGTTTTGTAAAATCTACTACTTCCTTCTCCCCTAATTCCTTCCATGCTGTCCCCCATGCTTGTTTTTTCCTTCCAACTTCATGTGACTCTCTCTCTCTCTCTCTCTCTCTCTCTCTCTCTCTCTCTCTCTCTCTCTCTCTCTCAAAATTTAAAACAAAAAGCAATAGTTAGTCTGCTTAGTCTTTCTGGGTCTGGGTAACCTTGAATGACCATATATCACTCATTCTCCCGCTCCCAGGACTCATCAATTGTCAATAGTTTCTAAGCTGATGATGGAACTTCAAGACCCTGCCCAGATCCATGATAGAATTTTTCATTGACTTGGTCTTGTGGATACAGTCCCAGTCACTGTAGATTCACATGTGCAATTACCATGTCTAGCAAATACTGGTTCCATGCAGCACCACTGTCATTCTTATCATCTTCTGCCTCCTCTTCCACAATTTCCCCTGAGCAGTGTTTGGAGGGCATATAATTAAATATACCATTTATAGTGAGCTCTGTATAGGCAGATGGTTCATTTTGACCATTTTCCCACATAATGCATTTGATATAAATTGTTATAAAACTCACTCACCCTCAAGTCATAACCATAACACTCTAGAAGTATTAGTATATGAATAAATTTTAATTCTTGTGCTTTAGATATATTGAGAAGTTACATTTTAATAGATTTAGATTTTTCAAAATCTTAATTGTGAGAAGCCAGACTCACCCAAAGCTTTCTCAGAGACTCTGATGAAAGGAGAAAGGGAACTTTATCTCTGTGTCTTGTCCAGGAGTTGACTTGGCAAGGCTAGTCTAGGGCTGGAGCTGGTGTCTCAGAGACATTAAGGCTCTGCCTTCTGGGATCCCAATTCTTTCCCCTTGGCTGTGGTTATCATTCTTAAGGCTTCTGTGTCTGAGGTCTCCTGTGCCAATATTGACTGACTTAGCTTTAAGGGACTTTGGCCATTTTTTTCTTTTTCTTTTAATTTTTTATTAATTATTTCCTTTATTTATATTTCAAATGTTATCCCCTTTCCTGGTTTCCCCTCCAAAAATCCCCTATCCCATCCCCCCTCCCCATGCTCACCAACTCACCCACTCCAGCTTCATAGTCCTGGCATTCCCCTACACTGGGACATCAAGCCTTCACAGGAGCAAGGGTCTCTCTTCCCACTGATGTCCAACAAGGCCATCCTCTGCTACATATGTGACTGGAGCCATGAGTCCCACCATGTGCACTCTTTGGTTGGTAGTTTAGTTCCTGGTAGCTCTTGGAGTACTGGTTGGTTCATATTGTTGTTCCATGGTGCTGCAAACCCCTTCTGTTCCTTAGGTCTTTTCTCTAGCTCCTCCATTTGGGACCCTGTGCTCAGTCCAATGGTTGGCTGAGAGAATCCACCTCTGTATTTGTCAGGAACTGGCAGAGTCTCTCAGGAGACAGCTATATCAGGTTCCTGTCAGCAAACACTTGTTGGCATCCACAATAGTGTCTGGGTTTGGTGACTGTGTATGGGATGGATCCCCAGGTGGAGCAGTCTCTGGATTGTCTTTCCTTCAGTCTCTGCTCCACACGTTGTCTCTGTATCTCCTTCCATGGGTATTTTGTTCCCCCTTCTAAGAAGGACAGAAGTATCCACACTTTGTTCTTCCACCCTGCAAATGGTTTATAAGATGTAGTTCTTTATGGTCCTTATTTTTCATGTACTTACGCTTTTTATTAAAAACAGAATCTTTTTTCATACCATATGTCCTGATTACAATTACCCTTTCCCTCTATACCACCCAGGTCCTTCCCACATACCTTCCCATCCAGATCTACTATGATACAATATGTCCTCTTTGGTCATGAAAAATATTTGTGACCATTAAATCTGGAAAAGATAGAAGTTAATATGGCAAATTCGAAGTTCATCATCACCTTTTATTCTCCCCTCTCTGACATCATTCTTTGCTCATAATCACCTTGTTTTTATATATGGTAAGAGACTATCACAGAATGAGAGGCTAAATCAATTATAAGCAGAAAAGCAGCTTTGGGGAAAACAAAGTGCTTTTTGAGTTCTTCCCACTTTGTTAAAAAGCTGGAGGGAGGGGTCTTTCATGAGGAGAATCCTTTCACAGGGCTCCATGGTAGAAAGGTGATACACAACAGGAAGATATATGTAAGTCCAAGACATGAAGCATAGAAGATTAGATGTGTCTGTGCCACCATAGCCCTTTCTGGAGAAATGAACAAATAGAGAAGGAAACTGGCAACACTAAGATGACTCTTGCTTCCATCATCATGGCTTTGAGACCAAGGATGGGGACGGGTAGTATCCTTAGACACCAACCAAGTGTAGGCTTCATTTCACTTCAGCCTAGAATTAAACTATGAATGAAGTATAGTGAATGGACTATCATTGTGTTTTCTTCAAAGAGAAGGAAATGTTACATTTGGAACTCTAGTAAGAACCTAGAAGTACTATCTCATCCACACTGTTCCTGCCCTGGGTAATATATAATACTACAGAGGCCAATTGAGCTCACAGAGAAAATGTGTCATCCATTGTATTCTACTTTCCATAGAGGAGATAATAAAAATAATAATACAATTATTTATATCTACCTACATAGCAAAGAACTTGTCTGGGGAGGGGCAGCTATGATATTTATAGTGGAAGGGTTTCTCATAACAGTTCTGATGGAGAAAGCTGCTTCTCAAACTTAGTTCTCTAGAACCATTAACTAGTCTTGGTGTAAGGAGTGTGGGAAATATTAAAGATGTGTTCTGGAGATCCACTACTGAGAGCTGACTTGACTATCAGGATACTTTGCCTATTGGCTTTTGAGACAAGAGCTTAATCTTTGTTTTAGGGCAGCCTAGAATCCTTATATAGCCCAGGCTTGTCTAAACTGTCAATATCATTCTGCATTGATCTCATGAGTACTTAGATTATGGGTTTGTGCCATTATACCCAGTTATAGGAGTGGTTTGGATATCTATGGATTAAAACTATAAATCAGTAAAGATGGCTATGAATAATGGTAGGGTAGTATGAGTTTGGCAATTACCTGTGGGGTTTAAAGCTAAAGGAAATGTCCTGTGGTGGAATTAGATTGGTTCATGAAAGCTGCAGTTTATAGAATTTTCTCATTATTTTAAATTTATTTTATTTTACTTTATTTTATTTACTATTAATAGGAAAATTGTCACAAATTAAGTGAGCCACACCCAAAAATAGTTATTGTGACAAGGTTGCAGAAACATTCTTTGGTATACATGAACGAACTTTACTCTCAGATTAGAGGTAGTTCACAACGAAAGGTGTTTAAGACGTTGATGGACTTCAGAATAGCCTATACTCCTGATTATCTCCTATATTATTCTATCTTATCTCTCTTTTAAGTACTTTCTTTAATGCTTCTTTCACATCCTTGTTTCTTAGGCTATAAATGAATGGGTTCATCATGGATGTTACTACCGAGTAGAACACCGAGATTACCTTATCCTTTTCATTCATTTTCTTTGAGTTTGGCTGCATGTAGGTAAATATTGTTGAACCATAGAAGAAGATAACAACAATGAAATGGGAACTGCAGGTAGAGAAGACCTTTAGCCTCCCCTCACCTGATTGTATTTGAACGACAGTGGAGATGATATTCCAGTAGGAGAAAAGGATAAGAGAGACAGGACCCAGGAGGATTATTATACCCATTGCAAATATGACCATTTCAGCTGTGTAGGTTTCTTCTGAAGCCAGCTTTAAGAGTGCAGGAGGCTCACAAAAATAATGATTGATTAGGTTCGGTCCCTGGTATGGCAAGCATAAAGTAAGTGAGGTATCTATTACAGAGACAAATATTCCACTAGCCCAGGATCCTACAACTAGCAGAACACAAACCTTATGTGTCATGATGGTGGAGTAGTGCAGGGGCCTGCAGACAGCTATGAAGCGGTCGTACGACATGACTGCCAGAAGAGAGCTTTCTGTACACCCCATTATGAGGAAAAAAAACATTTGCACTGAGCACCCAGCAAATGAAATGGTCTTTCTGACACTTAGAAAGTGCACTAGCATCTTTGGAACAATGGTTGTAGAGAAACAGAGATCATTCAATGACAGGATTTTCAGAAAAAAGTACATTGGTGTATGAAGTCGGGAGTCAACATGAATGAGGAGAATGATGAGCAGGTTCCCAAACACAGTGATCAGGTAGATGATGAGAAATACCACAAACAGTAGGATCTGAGTCTGATGATCTGAAGAGAGGCCCAGCAAGATGAACTCAGTCAGATAAGTGTGGTTTAATTTGCCCATAGGTGTTACTCCTTCTACAAATCAGCATACACAGAACAATCAAATGCTGACTATGATGGTCAAATCCAGAAAGTAAAAATGCCGTGGGAAGAAAAAAATGGTTAAAAAAATCATTGTAAGCATTTAAGATGCTGTTATCTCCTGCATAGCTATACTTCTCCTAAAGCAAACTGATTGATACACATATATCGTAAACAAGTCCATTCTCAGCAATCCTTGATGACTGAGTGCTCTTATCAATGAAGCCATTATTCAACAGTCATCTTCAGATCAATTCCCTGTTGCTAATCTAACATGCAAAATTACACATTGTGCTAAATATTAAGGCCATATATCGAAGGTACAAATATATTATATGGCTTTGGAAAGCAATAAAGAATCCTTCCTTTGGTGAAAAAAGTTCTAGTGTTACTTTCCAGTTTACTGATAACAGAGAATAAGTTAGCCTTGAGCTAATCAAATATCAGATGACAAGAATCATCTCCTCCATTTTCTTTTAATGGAATTCTCTATCATTTTCTCCAGTAACACCTTCTCAAAGAGGAATTACAAAGTTATAGTGTATAAACAAATGGAAGACATATGACCATAATTTGGCAACATCACATAAAGGTTCTTTCATGAAGTCGAGAGGCAGTCGTAAGAACTGTCTGAAAAGGATAATGCCTTAAGTGTCTTAATAGTACTTAGTTTCATTCATGCTGCAGCTGGGCAGACTGCAATTGACTGATGTGTGCATTGGCAGGAAGCCAGACATTGGGGAAGTGTCCAGAAGTCAGGCAGGGTACACGGTCGGTCACTATCTATAGTTTGGTGTATATCGGCAACAATCAGTGTAATGACTGGATACAAGATAAAGGAAAGGTGACCAGAAAAGAGTAAAGAAAGTCAGTGGTGGAACATGAAACTTCAGTGGGTGTTCCTAGGAAAACATAAAGTACCCATGTTAGAATTCTATTTAGAGGAGCTGGAGAGATGGCTCTGTGGTTAAGAACAGAGATTGCTCTTCCAGAGGTCCTGAGTTCAATTCCCAGCAACCACCTGGTAGCTCACAACCATCTGTAATAGAATTCAATGCCCTCTTCTAGTATGTCTGAAGACAGTACAGTGTACTCACATATATAAAATAAATAAATCTTTAAAAAAAGAATGCTCCTTAACAGTGTTATCAGGAATGAAAGTCAATCCTGCTGCCCATATCATATTGAAATAGTCAGAAACCGCAAGCATATTTGTGTTTGCACATATGAACCTCTGTTCAAGTACACAGTAGAAAAAAATGTGACCTGAGTCATTGATCTAAATCAGTGGCTTATGATTTCTACGTGTATCTTGAGTCAAGACTCCAGAAGCAATCTTCAAGTAAAGAAGTGCTATCAAAACTGGATCTGAACTGAGTCTAGTGTAATGTGTGGAAGGATACACTGGCTTAGGGACCAGCAAGATCATGTCTGAAAGCATGTTACAAAAACCAAGGCAAACAAAATTATCTTGTCTCTCACTTTGGTTTGAGATGATGAGGATGAAAGTCATTGTCATAAATAATCAAAATAATCTTTTGTTGTATACTTAAGAAACTGTTGTTTTCAACACATTCACTGATAATTAAATGTAGTTAATGTGATGGCATTAGTATCTCTTAACTAAAATAGAAAAGAAAATACTATCTCTTGCAATAACATAACCATAGTTTCAAGGAAATATTTCCTTCAGTATGTGTATGCATTTTTGAGTATACATTTGGCGGTATTATAAAATATATTTCTTTTATTAAAGTTAATAATAGTTTAATTTAATAAGAAAATAATAATGTAATAATAAAATAATGTAATGATAAAAATTAAGGAAGCTTTAAGAAAGATATTGTTGTAAGTCCAAATGATTAAGAATGTCAATAAAAGCTTCGTTACTGATCTTATTTTCCAATAGTTTTAATAAGCAAATTTGCCATGTTCTAATATGGTGAATTCTAAGGCAATGAGTTGTGCTTATTCCTTGTTTAATTTGACAAATGTTAACATGAACATTGATTAAGTATTAGTAATTATATGTTCATAAATATCTGATCATAATATTTCTCTAAGGTTTTTCAAGTTAATAAATCTATCTTAATCCTAACATTCCATATGTCTGCATTTCTTGCTATGGGATAATTTTTCAAAGATTTTGACTAGCTGAGTGAATAAATGAACAAGTATAAGGAATTAATAGGATCCTCCTTAATACTGTCATTTATATACATGTGCATTCAAATATTCCAAGTACTACATGACCTATTTAAATCATAATATGCAATTTTGAAGGCATAGCTTATGTTTCTAAGAAATAAATCATTTCTTTAGAATTGAGAAATCCCTTGACAAGGAGAAAAATAAGTAAATAGCATCTCATACCCTTTGTGTATATAGAAAGATTCACTGGCAGTTCTTTGGGTGAAATGCACCATCAATTGCTGTGTCTCTTTCTTGTTTTAGCCCCAGGTAAAGTATACCATTCTCTGCACACTACTCTACTAGTGCCTACAGAACCCACATAAATCAGTGCTACTACTCTTCAGCTCTGGCTTCCTCCCACTTACCAGAGTAATCAACTATACACAGCTAAAGCTCTACTATATGTTGTAAGCCATACCCCCATAATTTCACAGGGCTTCACTGTGAGTAGATCATGAGAACAGCAAAAGAGGGAAAAACACCATTGTGGATAAAACTGGATACTCAGTGAGCAGTAAGATACTAGTGGGAGGAAAATGATTGACTAGTTTTTAAAACTTTTTACTCATTTGTTTTCTGGGGACTCTTTTAGAACCAGAATGGGTGCACTTATAAAGAGCTAAGATTTCTAAGTTTAAGGATTCTAAAGAAGATGAGAAAAATGAAAAACATTCTCTCCCAAATAGACTGTGGGTTGAAATGAGGTTTTTTGACTGTCTCTTGGGATACACTTGAGGTTTCTGGAGTTGAGGGGTGTCTCATTTCCTTCAGGATCATCTTCTTGGTCACGGCAACATCTTTCTCCTTACCCAGAGGCCTGGAGAAGAGGAAGCACAGATGTGGGGACATCACACTGAGTAAATTAGATGTCTGGAACTCTTTCTTAGTTGCAGATCCGGAGTTAAGGCCCAATGATTCTCAGACTTTTCTCCTAGTAGCTGGACTGGAAGTGGAAGTTGCAGTAGTCTCCATTACCAGCTGCTGTTGACTAGTGTAGACAAATAGCTTCCAAGCACCAGCACTGACCTCAACTGTTTTTCTGAGAAGAGTTCTTTTAAGATCAAGGTCTTGAGAGAGGATGCAAACACAGTATTCCCTGGGGAGACTCTTGGCAGTAATGATAGCTCATTTTATTAACCTTACACACAATGAGATGCCTTGGGACATTTTGTTTTCTTGATTTGTAGCCACAGATTGAATTCTACACATCTATTTTTCAATTTTTCTATAAATATAACAAGAGTTTTGTATACTTTGCATCTCACAATGACCCAATTGTCCCTCCTCTATGTAGGGGGTAAAATGAGTTGTGAAGTACATACAAGGAGGGATCTCAACATGTCAACATTTCTATATTGATATAAAAATGAAATTTGAATTCATTTTAATGGTTCACTAGTAAAATGTTCGAAAGTATTGTTTAAAATCTGCAAATATCATAGATACTGTTATATTTTTTAACAGGTATATGAAAATATGACAAGGAAAATCTGCGTTTTTTTCTGGTATGATTTAGTGAAATTGTCTAACTATGTACTCTTTGTATCAATCTTATTTCTCTTATATTTAAAATATATATTCATTTCCCATATTTATTATTAAATTTCTTACATCTACCTCTTTTTTATTACTTTTATTTTTATAGTCCAGTCATTACTCCCTCCAGGTCTGCTCTCCCACATTTCCTCATCCCATTCTTCCTCCCCACTGTCTCTAAGAGGAGGTCCTCTTCCCCACCTCGCCAACCAGGCTTCCCTACTCTATGTGGTCTCAAGTTTATCAAAGATTAGGCACACCTTCTCTCATTGAGGCCAGACTAGGCAGTCCTCGGCTGTATATGTGGCAGGGACCTCATACCAGCTAGTCTGTGCTGCCTGATTAGTGGCTCAGTGTCTGAGAGATCTTGAGGGCACAGGTTAGTTGATCTTCTGGTCTTCCTATGGGGTCACCCTCCTCCTCAGCTTCTTCTAGCCTTTCCATAATTCAACCACAGGGGGTCCCCGACTTCAGTCCACTGGTTGGGTGTAACTATTTCTTCTGTCTCAGTCAACTGCTTGTTGGGCCTCTCAGAGAACAGTCATGCTAGGCTCCTGTCAGCAAGCACACTACAGCATCAGTAACAGTGTTAGGCCCCTGTGCTTCCCCTTGAGTGGGATCCCAATTTGGGCCTATCACTGGACCTCCTTTCCCTTGGTATCTTCTCCACTTTTTGTCCCTGCAGTTCTTTAGACAGGAACAATTCTGGATCAGAGTTTTTGACTGTGGGATGGCAACCCTATCCCTCCACTTGATGCCCTGACTTTGTACTAGAGGTGGACTATAAAAATTTTTAAGGAATAGAAATTTTAAATGTAAAAAAAAAAAATTGCCTATATGCTGCCTACACAAGTCACTTCAACTTTTAGGACACAATTCACAAAAGTGAAGATATAACATACTCCATAAAAACATACACCAAGGGATAGCCCTGCCCCTTGCTTCTGCAATGTGACCCAGGTTGACCAACTCAGTTACCACTCAAGTCCAAATCCATAGCTTTGAGTCGTTCCGCCTCAGCATCTATTATTCCACCTGTGAATTGCTAGAGTAGGTGAAGGGACCAATCCTGCAAAAATCAGAGCTTCAGGATCTCCTTGACCCTGAGCAACAACAAACTATCAAAAGTTGTCTCAGAGAGGTTCTAGTAATGATGATGTGGCAGAAGCCAGAGACCTTGAACCAGACCAACTTTGATTGCATTGCATGTGAAGTTGATTAGGCAAAAGGGTAGACTATATGACACACTGCAGCTTTTAATGTCACTACATCCAACAAACATGTGATGGAGAAGCAGGAAAGATGGGGGAGAAGAGTGGTTTGTCCAGAACTAAAGATACAGTAGCTGTGATTCTGTGAGAGAAGGCTGTGGGTGATGGAGGAATAGGTGGCCCACCAGTATAGTTGGCATGATGGTGGGCAGCTGCCTGGGCTTCTGTGGACTTAGCCCAAAACAAGCTTCCTAGCCAGATGATTGCCCTGACTCTGAACAGCAACAGAATGTTCAAGATAAAGAATGGTTTATTTACTGAATTGGACCTTCTTGAAATATCAGAAGCCATCTAGGAAAGGCAAGTGATTTTCCTGGAGATGGCCTACCTTTTTGCTTGACTGTGAGAGAGGCATATCCCCAGAGACTTCATTCCAGGATTGCTTCTCACTGCTAATATACCTCTCCTGCCATTATTACATAGCCTAATGATTCCTGAGCATCAGGCCACCCCATTGGGCAAATTTCTTGTAGATCAACATGAAGATGAATGAATACTGTTTAAATGAATTAATGATTATATACAATTCAAATAATTTTAGGAAGAAAGTTTAAGGAGATAGTTTTAGTTGTTTTGCCAGAAAGATATGATAGTTATAATCAAGAATACAATATACCCCCTCATCATAGAAGAGTGAGTAAAGGTTTATAATAAGGAATATAATGAACTTTCATAAATTACACTAAGAAAAGAAATAGACTTGGTACAGATTTGTGATCAAGGAAAAACATTAATTCTAGGTCAGATCCAGAGATGAAGCCACATGTGTGCACTATGATAAAGCAAGGCCATGTGAAACCCTTACTTTGAACTTATAATGAGCTTATAGAATGAAACACTGCTTTGGACTTACTATCAACATCCTTTTGTAACATCCCTTTTGTGTCACATTTCATCTATGAGGTAATTTTATAAAGAACATTTGTCTAAGAAGGTATAAATTTTCAGAGAGTAGAAATAAAGTGTGGCTTTGGAGGCTCTGCTCCATCACCAAATGTATATATATATATGCATGTCTGTCTGTCTATATGTATGTGTGTACATACATTTGTAGGTATAGGTATATAATATAAGTATGTAAATGCATTTGTGAAATTGAAGAAACAGGTGGTAGGGTCCAGCCAGTGTGTGTATGTGTGTACATGTGCTTGACTTTCTTCTTTTCTTCCTTTTACTTTCTCTCTGGCTCATGAAGAGTTAACAAACTCTGAACCTCTCACCTAGCCAGTGAGGGATCTTTGAGCTAGAATGAAAAGAGCCCAGGTGACTAAGTTTTTTTCCTTAATGCCCTGCTGCCATGAGCAGGAGTTAAAATGCCCAAAGCCAGTGGTTTCTGGCCAGAGAATAACAAAAAGTTAAGGAAAGATATAAAATTGCCAAATGTAAATAGCTTTTGCCCCTGCGATCACTGATGCCACCCTCCTGCCTTCCTTGGAGAATTAGATGCTGAGGTGGACCTCAGCATTGAAAGACCTTCATAATCTATACTTCTGTAGACCATGTCAATCAGAGACCCATGCTTCAGCACAGAAACATGTTGATGATGTTGATAATGTGGGGCATACTGCCACTGGAGACCAAGTGTAGGTCCTTGGCACATGCTGATGCCAGAGACCATGTGGATGTTTGAGGTCCATGCTATTGCCAGAAACCATATAGAAGCCCAGGATCAACCATATTGCTGACTGTAAAGGACAAGGAAGCTTTGTGGTATCTTGCAATGGTATTGATGACTGCAGACACACAGTTGAGAAAGAGGAGCATAGAAAGTTTCTGTGACAACCCCTACCTGTACCACACCCTACCCCCTCAAAAAGTAACAGTCAAAAAAGGAAGATATCAAAGATAACTCCTAAAAACTGTGATAAGGATGCTGAAGTATAGCTCTCCACAACTGATGGCTTCTGGCAAGGGCATAGGTGGGGAAGGAATCAGCTGCAAGGGGTAGGTGGGGAAGGAATCAGCTTTCCTTACGGGACTGGCCACTGAGATTTTGACTATGTTCCAGTGAATGTATGGATAACATGAAATGAACTTGTTCTTCTTTTTTCCTTTACTGGACCGTAGTGTAGTGAATGGGAAGGTGGGGTATTTCCTGAGGTAGAAGGGGTTCACAGATGCTGAGAATACTTGGGAACCAGAAAAAATTTAGATTGTCCAGAATTAAGTGAAGCATTTCTTAATTCTCAAAAAGCTGGTAAAGAAAAAGATGGCATAAAAAGGAAATCTTTATCTGACAGTGAATCAGCTGATAGCAAATCGAAGAAGAAGAGAGATGCTGCTGACAAACCAAGGGGCTTTGCCAGAGGTCTTGATCCTGAAAAAATAATTAGTGCCACAGACAGCTGTGGAGAATTAATGTTTCTCATGAAATGGAAGGACTCAGATGAGGCTGAGGCTGACTTGGTGCTGGTAAAGGAGGTGCATATGAGGAGTCCTCAGATTGTTATTGCCTTCTACGATGGGAGGCTGAGTTGGCATTGGGTCCCAAAAATGAAGCGCAATAATTGTTTGCATGTATATATACATATACATATACATATACATATATATGTATATATATACATATATATATATAAGCTGAATCTTGAGTGTTGAATTACTAGTGTGAAAAAATAGCATTCTCAAGAAAATGGAGTTTGATATGCTTAGTTTTGAAAGCATTGACAGTAATTGGGATATTTTTGGGTTTTGTTCTGCATCAAAAGACACTGATTCCTTTGAGCAAGTAAGAGCTTTCTGTAGTTGCCTCCTTTGACAATAGAATATTTGATACCATGTTGTATTTCCTCAGCTTTGAAAAGCAGCTTTTCTTAAATGCTGGGGAGATTTTACAGTCATTACTCAGTCAGAAGGTATATTTAATGGGGACACAGAAGGACCATTCTGAGGATTTTTTTGGTTGTATGCATAAAACACATAACTTGTTTGTTTTATCTTTTTTAATACTCAAAAGAAATGAAGATGAAAACACGAGTTTATGAGATTTTCTCCATTGTGAACATGTTCCTGAAACCATAACCTTTCAAATTAAGCAGAATCTGTAATTTATTGAATAGTTTATTGAATTAAAAACAACCACATCGGAATTGATGTATTATCATGTAATACAGTAGTTTATTTACAGAATGCTATCCATACCAACTCCCCCGTCAGATAACAGAATTAGACAAAGTAGTAGCGTGATTTAATAACAAGACTTGGGCCAAGTGTGATGGTGAATGCCTTTAATTCCTGCACTCTAGAGGCAGGCAGGTGGAGCTCTGATTTAAGAGGCCAGCTGGTCTACAGAGGCATGTCCAGGTCAGCCAGTCCATGTAAAGGTGCCTTTGGTGAACCATTCCTTTGTAAAAAGTTAAAATCTGTGCTAAAAGGTTATGATCCATGGAGTCTGTTTGATATGGACATAGAATAATGGTTGTAGATGATGTTGACAATTAAAGACCTGTTGATATAAGTGAGTGAACAAAATGTGCTAATATCAATCAATGACCTGCATGCTGTCTCTTTACCCTGACTCCTTCCTTACTGGTAGGATCAATCTTTTCAGTATTTGGGTTCTGGTTCAATGAGCCAGAAAAGTAACTTTGTAGTATCAGAATGTCATCCAACTGTATATTTACTTTACTGTAAATAATGAACAGGGTCAATAAATAGTTTTATATTCTTTTAAAAAAATGACACAAAGTTGTAACAATTATGAATTTATCTATACCCATCTTAGGGACAAATACATATAAAAAGAAAATATTAACAGACATGAATGGTAGGTGACAAGCAATAAAGGCCAGAAGAATCTAAGTAGCTATAGATAGGAGAGAAAATAAAACTTCAATAAAGCTTCTTCTGCTGTATAATGGCAAAAAATAAAATCTCATTCATCACAGAATGAGATTAAAACAGAAAGGTCGGGCCTGTAACGGCAGGTAAACAAAGTAGAAGCAAGTCAAAGATGAGTAGACAAATGGCCCAATTAAAACATATAAAATGTGGTTCCATCATGTTGGAGACTATAGTACACCTGTCATTTTTAAACTCTAAGCAGATCACATTTCATGAACTTTCTCATTCAGCATTCTTACTGAGTCAAATTGAACCCATTTCTCTTACTAGTTGATAGGATCCAACTTCTACATTTTTAAATCAAAAATAAAACAAATAAAAGTTGAATGTTCTTGGAAAATTCTTCCTAAGCAAAAATGTTTAGTCTTTTGTCAATGCCAATGTTTGTTTGTTTGTTTTTTTGTTGTTTTTACCTAAAATGAATTGCTATAATGAATAGCAAAGTAATTTCCAATTTTCTGCAGTCTGACCTTCCACTGTTTCACCCAAATTTTATGTGTAGAAGCTCCAACAAACGGAGTTAATAGTGGGTGTGTGTATGTGTGTGTTTGCATATGTGTGTACATGTGTATGTATGCATGTTTGTGTGTGTGTGCATGAGTGTGTGTGTGCGTGTGCATGTGCGTGTGTGTGTGTGTGTGTGTGTGTGTGTGTG
>JADRCD010224453.1:24699-36348 GCA_019843815.1 Montemys delectorum | reverse complement strand
AGAGCCGTCCAAGCCACGCCGAGAGCCGCCCACGCCGAGAGCCGTCCACGCCACGCCGAGAGCCGTCCGCGTCTGTTCCCGGTTCCTGTCCGAGGGCTGCCTCGCCTCGTGCCCGCCGGGCCTCGTGAGCTGCAGGTGACTTGGATGCGGCCTGAAGCCTCAGAACTGAAACTCGTTTGTCCCGAAAACCCCTCTTCCGGTGGCCAGCGTCCGTCCGGAGTCAGATCGCGTGCGGGGCTGTGTGGGGAGGCAGAGGGCCCGGCTGTGACCGGTATGGAGGTCCCTGCGCACGAGGAAAGGTGTGGTTCGGGGCTGCCAGCCGGGGCGAGGAGCCACTCTGCGGGTCACATCAGCTCAAGTCCTTGAGGGCTCACTGGTAGAGCGGGGCCTCGGGTGGGCTTCCTGGGACTGCCCGTGGCTGAGCAGGCTGGGGTGGGATGGCTGGGTTCCTGCGAGGGGCCCTGCATGCCGGGCTCGGCCGAAGGCGGCGCAGCTCCGGTGCTGCTGCTGCGGAGGAACAGGCTGTGCTCACCGGGGAGGTTGGTCTTCTGCGGTTCTAGCCACGCGCTGGGCCTGGCAGGGACCCAGATTTTAACAAGTTGCTACCGCCAGTCTAGCAGATCTCCCCTCACAGCCCCCAGGAGGCACACCCCCTTCCTCTTTCAGTTGTCAAGGGGCATGGCTCGAGAACCGTGACCTGGTCTTACGCTGGGGACTCCATTTCCAGCCAGCCGTTCTGAGCAGCGGCTTTCTGTCAGTACACAGTCGGGAGAATACTGAACTCACGGAGCCCTAGGTTCTCCACTATCCCCTTCAAGTTCTGACATCTAGGTGTAAGATCCATCCAGATTTGATTGGTAGGGCGTGTAAAAGGCTTCTCAGGGGTTGGAGCACGCCAATCTACGCTGTGGTGTAGAGGAATAGAACTGTCCATGTAAAGAACTCACCAGTGTTTTGAAAATGGTGACTCCAAACCATTTACCTTGAGAGAGGCCAGTCGCTAAAACACCAGACTGATAAGTCACATGACAAGCAGTCCTAATAGTGATTAAGATGCTGGGATAGATATCTGTTCACCAGAATTAACTAGAAATTTGTCTCTAATCCAGGAGGAAGGAGATGCCTGATTTTTTATTTTTTTTAAGTTTTACTTTATTTATATGAGTAAACTATAGCTGTCCCCAGATACACCAGAACAGGGCATCGGGTACCTTTTACAGATGGTTGTGAGCCACCATGTGGTTGCTAGGATTTGAACTCAGGACCTCTGGAAGAGGAGTCAACACTCAGGCACTGAGCTCTCTCTCCAGCCTGAGATGCCCTTATTGACACCCAGCTGCTAGGTTTAGCCTCCTGTGGGGTCTGGGAAAGATGATGGATTTACACGCTGCGCTGTCGGATTGGCATTTTAAACAGATTGTTCAGGTTGAAACGGCACGAACATCAATACTGGCATTCCTGACCATTAAATGTCAAATGTCTGAAACAAGCTGGAGTTGTCATCATAATATCCAATAAAATAGACTTTAAACCAAAATTATCAAGCATGATGATGAAGGACATTTCATATTCATCAAAGGGAAAATCCACCAAGAGAAAGTCTCAATTCTCAACATCTATGCCCCAAATAAAAAGGCATCCACATTCATAAAAGAAACTTTACTAAAGCTCAAAGCACACATTGAACTCCACACAACAGTAGTGGGAGACTTCAACACCCCACTCTCACTAGTGGACAGGTCATGGAAAGAGAAACTAAACAGAGACACAGTGAAATTTACAGATGTTAGGAAGCAAATGTTTTTAGCAGATACCTATGGAACAAAAAAGTACACCTTCTTCTCTGTACCTCATGTTACCTTCTCCAAATTCATCCATATAACTGGTCACAAAGCAGGCCTCAACTGATACAAGAAGATGGAAATAATTCCATGCCTCATATCAGATCACCATGGAACAAGGCTGATCTTCAGTGACAAAAAAACAACAGAAAGTGCACATACACATGGAAACTGAACAACCTTCTACTCAGTGATAACTTCGTAAGAGAAGAAATAAAGAAATTAATGACTTCCTGGAGTTCAGTGAATATATTAATATGACACGAAAACTTATGGGATACAGTGAAAGCAATGCTAAGAGGAAAATACATAGCATGGGGGCCTTATTAAATAAATTGGGGAGATCTTATACTAGCAACATAATAGTACACCTGAGAGCTCTAGAACAAAAAGAAGCAAACTCACCCAAGAGGAATGGAAGGCAGAAAATTAAGGCACTAATCAACCAAATGGAAACAAAGAGAACCAAAAGCTGGTTCCTTGAGAGAATCAACAAGAGAAATAAACCCCTAGCCAAACTAACTGAAGGGCCCAGAGGCAGTAACCAAATTAACAAAGTCAGAAATGAAAAGGGAAACATAACGGAATGGAGGAAATTAAAAAGTCATGATATCCTACTACAAAAGCCTATACTCAACAAAACAGGAAAAATCTAGATGAAATGGATGGATTTCTGGATATATAAAACTTAGCAAACTTAAATAAAGAGCAGGTATACTATCTAAACAGGCCCATATCTTATAAGGAAATGGAAGAAGTCATCCATTATACCCTGCACTCTGTGAGGTGAGGCAAAGCCTCTTTGCATGGAGAACCAGGCAGGAGGTGGTCTGGATATGTGCCACAATTGAGAGCAAGGCCTGCCCTCCTTCATGACCATACTGTTAGATGCATTGACTGGGCTTTTGCTTCCACTCATATTGCCCAGTTAAGATCACGAGGTTTCTTTCTGTACTCTCATAAGCTTGAATGTGTACGGTTACTCTTCTGTGGCCTATTTTTCTCCACACAGCAAACAGGCACTCTTAGGTTAAATGTATTCTTGATGCTCCTGGCTAGCCATGAAGCAGGAGCATTGTGTCACCATGTTGTACAGACACTGACACACAGGAAGGGAACCTCCTGATATTTTTTCTGGCCTAACGGTTCAGTATACCATTCCTGACATTGGCTGCTTTCGTTTTCTGAAGCTCAAAAAAAGTAAATTGTACCCCTTACAGAAGTTTCAATAGCCATAACTGTCCCAATGCCCCTGGCTTCCTTAGGCACTGCTGCTCAGATGGGCAGAACTTCCTCATGATACCTGCCTGTCCCATACTGAGTGGCTGGCCTCGTGCTTGAGGAAATCTTGTCAACTCACCAGTTAGAAACGTGAGTGGGTACTGCCTGGTGTAATTACTTCATTTTGGTATGAATGTCCAGGTATTTCCGTACCTTTCTGCCTGATGCTCTGATGCCAATGTATTAGTATTTGTTTCATTTGAGAGACTTGAGACTTTTATTTACAGTTTGAGTCACAGAAATTGTAGAAGCATAGAAAGACAGCTTTAAAATATCACCTGAGAAAAAAGTTATGTAGTTGTGGTCTTTGGAAATGTTTAATTAAGCTCAGAATTCACGAGGCCCAGATTCTTCCAAGAAGTCTCCTATGCCACTGTATAACCATTTTTATTTACCTATTTTGTGTATCTTAAGAGGCAGCTGTTTTCTCCTCAATTTTCAGCATAGTGTGATTTTTAGTTGAATTTAATTGCTGATATTGATGGATAGGACTTCAAGAAAGGAATGAGATGTTATTCCTGCTAAAGTTTGGGAAGTAAGAACTTATTTTTTCAAGTTGGAAGAGCTAGATTATTTCCAGTCAAGCCTGGAGTGATCTATGACTTTGGAAGGAGGAGCTGTTCCATGATATGTCTCAGGAGGGTCTCCTACAAATGGTACCTCGGGTCCGGGTCAGTAAAGGAAGAACATTAGCATGAAGGCAATGACATAAGCAGTTCCATCTCTAGACATTCTCCTGTATCCTAGAGAACTCTTGGCATTGCCTGTGATGTCAACACTAAGTGCTCGTCAGGTATTCAACCTCTGTTTATAAGATCCATCCACAGGCATGCTGACAAGGTGGAATTGTCTATGTGTGAGAGGATAGGAAGTCTAGAGGGAGAGGCAAACACAGCTTGAATTTCATTTTACTGTAAATAGCAAAAATTAGTGGTTCTGAGGAGGCATAGTATTAGACAGAACTTCCTGGAGGAGTTGCACTTGAGCTGGGCTTTTCAGAAATGAAAATGGGCACAAAAAAATGGAGCTTAGTCAGCATTATGGGTGTGTCCCGCTGTGAGGGGGCGTGGTGAGGAGGTGTGGGTGTGGCCAACAGTGATGAGCAAGTCCCAGCACTGTGGGTGCTGTCAAGATTGACAGCTGTGACCAGTCACATTAAAAATGCTTTACTCAGTACATCTGGAGACAAATACACATTACCTAAATAGTTATCCCCTTCACAATTGTACAGATACTGGCCAGCCATCTCTTTCTTGTAGGTGTTTAGTAACATCTAAAAAGCCCTGCTGGGATTAGTTTAATTAAACAAAGCTGATGGTGTGAAAATGAATGTTTAAAGGTAAGATAACTTTGTGATAACTCTTTCGGTCTTTGTATATTTATTTACAGGAAAAATAATTTTAAGTTATTAATATGTTATTATCTATATAAAAATTTTATTATGTACATAACTTACTGAAAAGCCCAGATGTGATGTTCTTCTATGAATGAGAGCAATATTCATTAGGAATGAAATATACTAGTCTAGTACTCTTTTAAAATAATTTAAAAGCTTAATGAAATAGAGATGATGTTGTGTACTAGAACTGGGATAGGGTACAATGAGGCACCATTGTGACCAGAATTTTATGTTTACATACATCACATCCTTAAAAGTAGAAAGTAAGGCCAGGTGGTGGCACATGCCTTTAATCCCAGCACTTGGGAGGCAGAGGCAGGCAGATTTCTGAGTTCGAGGCCAACCTGGTCTACAGAGTGATTTCCAGGACAGCCAGGGCTACACAGAGAAACCTTGTCTCAAAAAAACAAAAGCAAACAAAAAAAAAGTAGAAATTAAAATTTAAATATATATCCTTATGTTACCTATTCCAGAGAATGATTCAGACTCATAATATTATCTTATATTCATTTTATCTGTGTGGATATATTTATTAAAATATTTCTGTCTTATTAATTTGTGCTTAATTTAACATGAATGAAATAATTTTAGGCCACGTTAAACAGTTTAATTTACTTGCAATCATGATATCATGTATAGTCTATATAAAGGTAATAAAAGGGAAAATTTCAATAAGCTATGAATTAGTATTCATTGCTTTTTGGTATTCTGTTTCCATAATTTTAACTCTCTAATATAAATTTCACATGGAGAACTTTAATAAACATATTGTTAGTTTGGGAAGAAAGTAAGCCAGACATGTCTAGAGGAGAAGTGTATTGAAGGGCAATTCATCTCAGGAAATTTAGCTGCAGAAATAACTGACATTGCGATGTAGCATAGGGTAGCATGAATGTTATTTGTGGCAGCAGTCTGTCTGGCTCTTCACATGTATCCTTTAATTATCTGTTGGGATCCGGGAATATCAAAATCTTTGCTTCATTTGTGAGTCTACTAAATTTGGAATCATGTGCATGGAAAATCTTTTATTTCGTTTTGAGAAGCCGATAAGTATGTAAGGTAGAATCTATCAGAATAAGAATAAAACAAAACATTTAGATATAAAATGCATTCACTCTAGGCTTGATATTTCTTGTTTTAGTCATGGAAATACTATTGACTCAGAGAGACAATCAAGAATCATGGTGTGGACCATTTTGTCTTGTGCCACACAGTTACATTAACTTAACTAAATGTATGGTGAAGACACATGGCCCGTGGTATATTTATATCAGTATCCAACAAGGGCACCAGGCTCCACGATGGCTTCCATCTTCTGAGGATCTCCAAGGGAAACTTAGAACAACCAAAGCAGGAGTGGTTTTCTGTTCTCTGTGAACTGGACTCCATGGTAATGAAATTTCCTATCATGAAATTCCAGATTCTTGGATAACCTACTTTCATTTCCTTGGGTCAGGAAAATAGATGTTGATATTATGAAAAAGAGGAATAGGAAGGCAGGGGAGAGAAAAGATAGAAGCTGATTTCACATAGCACAGCAAATCCTTTGCCTATCCTTGGGGAACACTTACTGTAACCCCAAATCTGATATTTCATGTTTGTGTAATAGGTATACTATTGACTCAGTGGGACCGCCCAGAATAATGGTGGCCACCTTAAGTCTAACCCTGAGCCTAAGCCTGAGACTTACCCTTAACCTTTAACCCTATTTTAAAGCTCACCCCTTAATTTCCTATCCACCCTAAGCCTAATCCAAACCATAATGCTCTAATCTCCTAACCGTAACCCTAAATCTAACCCTGCTTTATGTGGGGGATAATACGTAATGATACCTTTTGAAGTGAGAAACCCTTCCTTAATTTTGATCATTTGAGATGTTAAGATCCACTTTTAATCTAGACTATAGATTCATTTGGCAACCTACATATATAAAGGACATTGGGCAGGGTAGTTCTTTTTTTTTTTTTTTTTTTTTTTTTGTACTTGCCATTCTTTTTTTTTACAAAGCTAAGGTAATGTGTTTGTTCTTTTACACCTGGCATTAGGAAGTACTTATTCTGCAGAATTCTGGTTTTCAGAATTCAGAACACTGAAGACCAGCTGCAACATGAAATCCAACAGGCCTTGATTTTTCTAAATTCCTTGGCTGACAGGCTTTATTGGAGCATTCTATTAAATACAATTTCTACATACATAGAGAAATTCATTCTCTCTATGATTTCAGATATGCTTATCTAGAGAATCTGTACTAATCCAACTGTGTTTTCCCCACTTTGCCACTGAAGAAAATGTGCTGGCTAACACTAGAGCTCAGCAGTGTTTGTCATCTGTCTCCAGCATTTCTCCCAGGATCGTCTGGTACCTATCATCTGGAGAAAGGGAGTTGCAGTTTCCTTGAGCCCTGCATGAAGCCAGAAAATTAGACACTTGTTTCCTAAAATCCCTGTTTAATATTAAGACTCTGGGGAGCCTTCCACTTGTGGGTCAGATTGATATCTCCACTGCACCTGAGTAATGAGTTATGCAACCTTGATTTCAGGAAGAAGGTGGCAAGTGCTGTGTGGAAAACTCAAGCAAAGTCAGCAGTCAGGTCCTGGTAAGTGCAGGGTCATGACTCACAGAGGGGAGGAGCAGGCAGCTGAATAGCCTGAGCTGGAATGATGAGTTCTTCCCCAGGGCTGGGTGGGGTTAGGTTCCCCTTGGAGAACAGGCACAAATGCTAATGGAGTGCAAACCTGTCCGGAGAGCTAGCAAACATCTGTCCCTGGATTGGAAACACACTTTAACCTTGAGGAGGGGTAAGACTCATTGGCCAGTCAAGGCCTCATGTCAAACAAAGAGGAGGGATCTTCCTTGTTCCTTTTTGCAACTTCACTCTGGTTGTGTAGGCTTGAATGGTTCTCTCTGCCCTGCTTTGTGCTCTGCTGTTGGTTGCTGTGAGGGGAACTCTGGGAAGCTCTGAAATTGAGACAGGGTGAGCACAGGATCACTGCCCACTTGCCCAAATAGGAGCAAGTGTCTGAGCAGTGGGAGCTGACATCGTGGGTCCTCTCTGGGGTTGGATGAGAAGCATCAGACAGATGTGAGGATCTGTGAGGTCCCTGTGGTGTTCCTCACAGTGACCACTGAATAACTTCACTATCATGGCTCATTCTGAATCTGCCCAAACCATTTATATCATTGGCTTACTTGTGTTAACATTATTGGTGTTTTCTGAGTCTGCAGCACATGTCCAAGCCCTTTTAGCTTTTAGAGTATATACATTTACAAGACAGGGATAAATCTAGTAGACCTGCTTTCCCATGTTACTTGTTTTGGTTTGGTTTAGTTTTTGTTAATTTTTTTTCTGTTGCAGTTTTTTACATTTCTTTACCATATATGTTTAGTGACTTGATTACTATGTGGCAAAAGGACTGATTTTTCCAATATATCTGGTATTTTGGATGGTTCTTGTACATTAATAGGCATCTTCTTTAGTTTAAAGTTTTTCTTTCATGATTTCACTGAAAATATTGTTGCCTCCCCTCTTCAGTTCAGTCTTCGGACTCTGGCGGTTTCTGCTTGAGGCTACTACCTGGGGAGCCAAGACATGCCTGAAGATATCAACAGACTTCAGAGCAGCTGTTGACCTTCGCTCCTGACTCCTCCCGCAATGTTTATGTTATGCAAATATCATTGTAACCTAGAGATTCACTTTTGATTTGTCATATACATATAAAAATGCTAAACACCCTAAGTAAAATACAAAGCCTTGATTGGGACGCAACTTGGCTTTGTCCTTTCTCTTGCTCTCAAACCCTATTTTTCAGGTCCTTTAATCCTTCACCCGAGAGAACCCAAGTTCGTGAAACTGCGGGACAGTTTCAAAATATAATCTATACTTTTGAACTGATATTCTTCTTTTATTCCAATTATTTGTCTTGACATAAGTTGCAGAATTCCTGGTTGTTTAGTGCCAGGAAACTTTTAGAAGCCACATTTTTTGACCAATGTATCCCTATTATTCCATTCATCTTTAATGCTTGAGATTCTCTTTCCCATTCCTGTTCTGTGTGAGAACCTTGCCTAAGTTGTCAGTGCAGGGGAAATTTCAGTGGCCTGCACTTAGGGACGTATCCACTCTCTCATCCTGTTCTCTGTCTTTGATCTGCCTCCAATGACTGTTTTATTTCCCGTTCTGAGTGAGATTCAACCATGCTCATTTGGGCCTTCCTTCTTGTTTAGCATGTTTGTGTCTATGGAGGGTAGCAAGTATATCCATACTTTATGGTTATAATTCACTTGTAAGTGAGTACAATCCTGCATGTCCTTTTGGGTCTGAGTTACCTCACTCAGGATGATAGTTTGTAGTTGTATCCTTCTGCCAGCAAAATTAATGATGTCTCTATTTTACTAGCTGAGTAGTATACCATTTTGTAAATGAACCACATTTTCTGTATCCATATTTCAGTTGAGTGATATCTTATTTTCAGTTTCTAGCTGTTAAAAATAAATTGGCTATGAACTTAGTGGAGCACATTCCCTTGTGGGTGTATGTCTAAGAAGGAACCCTAAATGTGACACTTCCTCCTGCTGAGTCTTAAATTGATGGAAGGAGTAGGCAAAGTGTTTCCTAGGCCCAGGAAGGAATTTTAAATAAAATCTGCTGCAACTGTGGTCCAAGTGAGGAAAAGTCCATCAACTTAGAAGCCAAACTTGACAGGATCATAATATTCAGCTACATCTGGAAACTGAAAGTTGAATACATCAAGGTCATGGATTCTTCTCTATGGTTTCAGTTTGGCCCAATTTCAGCCATCTTTTGGCAAAGTAAGAGCCCCAATGCAGACTCTGTGAGAGTTCATTGCATTGAAGTTGTGAGAATGACGCTTAAGTTGCATTTTGTTACCACATAATGTTGAGAGATGTAAAGTATTAATAAATATGCTAAGTAGAGTTGCATTCAGGGAGAAGAAGTACCTAAAGTGAGGGATGTATAAGAAGTTACAGAAATGGAACCATCTAAGCCTTTAAAAAATAAAGTTCAAGGGGTTTGAAACAAAGCTATGGAATTTGTTGTTTGCTCAGCTGTGTTTCTTGCCTTGGTGCAATCTTCTCTCCCTATGTGTACATTCCTACTTACTGGAGTGGGAAGAGGTATTCAGTGTCATTGTAACTTTGAAAGATATAACTTGTTTCTGATTTTACAAGATGTGGCTTTCAATATATTGCCTTAAATGTCAGAAGAGACTTTAAACATTTGAACATTGTATGAGCTCATTGTATGAGCTCCTACAGATTAATAGGATCACTGAAGTTAGACTGAATATGTTTCCATGACAAGATAAACATGACCCTATAGTGAATAGGGTCAGATGCTTTTGATTGAAACAAAAAGCTACTATATAGCATGATGTCTTTGAATGCTTGTCGATCTCGTCTGTCTGTCTTTGTGGAGCTTGTGTTAGCACTTGTAGGAGGATCCCATCCAGATCCCTTTTGGGGAAGAAGATAGTGTGAATATACTCAAAAGTTTTATTTTCTTTTTTCCTTTTTTGTTCCTCCAATAATTTATATACTCATTATCACCCCAATCACTGTCCCCACTGTACATCCCCTGTCCTCATAAAATGAGTAAATAAAGAAAATAATTAAACAAGTAATACTTTAGGAATTCATTTCCAATTCCAAACAAAATTTAAGATACATTTGGTGCAATTTGATCAACATAAAGCATTAAAAATAAAATGCCAGCTGGACAGCGGTGGCGCACGCCTTTATTCCCAGCACTTGGGAGGCAGAGGCAGGTGGATTTCTGAGTTTGAGTCCAGCCCAGTCTACAGAGTGAGTTCCAGGAGAGCCAGGGCTCTTCAGAGAAACCCTGTATTAAAAAAATAATAATAAAATGCCAACATATATAACCTCAGTTTTTCACATTTGTAGGACGTGTGCTTAGAGCAACTGGTTGCTTGTTTTTTTTTTTCAAACTTGATAAGATTAGAGACAGTTGGAGAATGTGGAGGTCAATAGAGAAAATGCATCCGCAAGTTTGTCTTTAGTCTAATCTTTGTGGAATTTTCTTTATTGATGATTCATGTTCAAGGACCCAGCTCATCCTTACCGTTATATCTTGGGCAAGTAGTTCTGGGAGGCAAAAAAATAACAGCCAATGGGGTTGAAGAGATGGCTCAGTGAGAAAATGCAAACACTGCTCTTTCAGAGGACCAGAGTTCAAGTCCCAAAATCTACATGCTATAGCTTAATGTTGCATGTCATGGGGTTCCAGGACCATCAGTTTGTCTGTGATGTGCACACATCTACCCCACAATGTAAGCACACAGAAATTCCCGCTTCATGCCTCCACTTTTTGACAAGAACAGACCCTGAATATCTCAGCACTCAATGGCATTTATAGCTTAGATTTCCAAATGCCTTCACCACCCACTAACAATAATTTTCAAATACATATATAGCCACAAATTCACATTCCTCCTGCCATCAGCCCCACTTTTATCATAGCAATTTCCATTCTAATTCAGTCCATTTATTGATGTGTAAAAATGTCCTGACCAATTCGACTTTGCAGAGAAAGTATTTGTTTTCTTGTTTTTAAATTTTATGTGTATGGTTGTTTTGCATGCAGGCATGTGTATGTATCATGTGCATGACTGAGGCTTTCAGGGACAAGAAAAGTGAGTCACATCCCATGGAACTAGAGCTGCACATGGTTGTTCTTCCTATAGGAGCTGGGAGTCAAACCTGGGAACCCTGAAAGAGCAGTTGGTGCTCTTAATCACTAAGCTTTCTCTTTACACTTTTGAAAATCTTAAATGTTGCGGATAACAATTAATTAAAGTATATCTCTCCATTCTCTTAGGGAGATAAACAACTACTTCAAATCCAAATTAATTCTCTCTCTCCCTCTCTCTCTCTCCCTCTCTCTCTCTCTCTCATAGTAGAACATGTGGAAAGCGAGATGCAAATGTGCTACTTCTGTGTGGAGAGCTGCTTCTCATAGTTTTTCTTAGCAAAGCATACACTACCACTTGGAATACTGTGCATGTAAATTTCAGTATTGCCACTGATTAAAATTTGAACACACATGCCCACAAACACACACACACACACACACACACACACACACACACA
>JADRCD010224453.1:10808-24689 GCA_019843815.1 Montemys delectorum | reverse complement strand
ACACACACACACACACACACACACACACACACACACATTAAAATAGTGACTCAGTCACTGTTCTTTTGCTGGGAAGTGATACCATGATCAAGGCAACTCTTATGAAAGAGAACATTCCCTTTGGGGCTTGCTTACAGTCTCAGAGGACACTGGAGACCTATGTAAGGTTTTGTCTTCAAGACTGTCATCTTATTATCAGTTTACATAGAACAGCAGTGCCACTCAGCGCTTAGGGATCTGTGTGGAAAAGCTGGCATGGGTGTTGTGTGACATTAACAAGACAGTGCCACCAAGGCAAAAAGGATGGATAATCATACGAACTCACAGGGATTTCTGAGCATTCATGAGACCTGTGCACGATCAAGTCATACTGTCTCCGAGTATTGACAAGGAGACGTGGACAGCAGAAAACACATTATAAATTTAGAATACATGACAATTTCTGTCAAGCAACATTCTTTTATTCTGGGTGAGATGGCCATGAAAGTCTCCTGTGGTTATATTGTGTAGTTGGATACAAGGGCCAATGGAGGAGACTTGGATGGCAAAGTAGAGAATTTCATATAGGTATGAAATTGATAAGGAAATAAATAAAAGTTAAGCATCTATGTATGTATATTAATCTAAATAATGCTTTCATGTCACTACATATATCCCTATGTTAGAGTAACAATAAAGGCTCACAAAAGAAATCTCCTGGTCAAGACAAATAGCATCTCTAACCTAGTGGATGTATAACATTGTACCTCTGAAAGGCAGTCCTCTGGCTGAGGGAATACCCTCAGAATAGGTGGTCCAACCCTAAAAACGTGGGCCTCCCTTGAGCTATGCTAAAATAATAATCAGTAGAAATTATTCTTTTATGATATATTGAATTTTTCATTTCCCCCAATTCACACTCTCAAGTGCAGTCTGTTATAGATGATAACTGTGTTTCTTTGTAAGTATGCACACTCTTCTGAATTATTTAGACAAGCATTTTTCTTGTCTTTTCCTAGAAATGCTTTTTTCCCAATATTTTGTGTTTCACATTTTCTCTAATGTTCTTTTCCTGTCCTTTTTGTTTGTTTGTTTGTTTATCTGCCATGTACTGGCTGTTATCCATGCTTAACTCAGTGGCTTGAGCTTCCCTGCTTCTCCTCACAGCTACAGCTTGCCTTTCCTGGTCTTTCTTTTTCTATGTAATAACCTGTTCCTGGAGCTTCTGTTTGAGTCCATTTTAAACTCTTTTATTAATGTTATTAAGAATCCCAAAATACAAAAGGCATCAGCTTCGCTGGCATCATCTAGTAAATGCCACAGGATCTCAAATCCTGGCTGAAACCTATAAGGGCTCTTGACCCCCTCTTGTCTCATATCTTCACAAATATGTGAGCAGTTTGTCCATACAATTTTAGGGAGATGTGAACTGGGTACATAGAAACTGTGGATATGAAGTTGGCAAGGCTAGAAAGGACAACAGGATATGAACATTCTTCTAAAAGAATTATGGTGTTTCCTCCACGGAGCAGGAAACACAGACTCGGTCCTGGCTATGGAATGGAAAGATGGATTTAAGTCACTGCCTCATCCCCTGCCAACATATAACATGGCGCCCAGGATGGGGTTGGTTGTTAAATTTCAAACTTATGTCCATGAGTAAGGGATTAAAATCTTCCCTCCCTGATACAGACAGTGCTACAAGCTCCCCATAGCTATCCCTGAAAAAAGGACACAAAAGAAGCAGATATCAGTGCTCAGTGACATGTGTGATGGCGTGTGGGATTGAGACCAACGGTGTCATTCACTTCACACATGTGGACCTAAGTTTAGTCCCTGTAAGGTCGACTCTATTGACAGTTCACCTACTTTCTTGTATCCTGGGATAAAAGTGTTTGTAAAACACCTGATAAACTGATAAACACTCCCATAACCATGGCCACACCCACCTGAAGCAACACACACACACACCTGTCCCATTAGCTCACTATAGCCCCTCCCTGAGCTGCTCTGTGAGCCCTGAGTTGATCCCTGTGACTTTGTGACACCGCCTTGACCCACTGATCTGACACTGTGATCCATGTGACCTCGCCCTGACCTCTTGACCCCACAACTCAACAGGTCATCCAGAGGATCTACACTCCCTTAACTGGTCCTGGTCTTCCAGGACCTGGGGTGGAGCGACTTCCTCCAGCAGGACAGGAAGTATAGGGTGTGGCCTTGGAGAATTCCAACTGAGAGGGCAGGACCTCTTGGGGCTTGCTGCTCAGGGTGCGGGGGTTTCCAGGGGCTTCCTACACACCGTGAACCAGGGCAATGACGAGAACCATGGAGAGATGTAGGACTGCAGAGGTGCGTGGCCCACACTGTTGGCATGTCCCGCTGTGAGGGGCGTGGTGAGGAGGGGGTGGGTGTGGCCAACAGTGATGATCATCTCCTAGTCAGGCATAGTCAGCACTGTGGGCGGGTCAGGCTGTGAGGGGCATGGTTGTCTAAGTAGGTGTGGCCCTCAGAGTGGGTGGTCTTCATGATTGTCATTACAGTGGGCCTGGGCAGAGATGCCTTGGGTGCGTGACTTGTGATGGCATGGTCATCACTAGGGAAATTGTCTCAGTAGTCCTGGTCACCTGAACTGGCATGTCCCTCACTGAGGTCAGTGTGTCCCTCTCAGTGGGTGTGGTCAGCCTTTGTGTGGGTTTCCTTCAAGATGGCTGAGTCCTCACTGAGGGTGTGTCCTCACAATGGGCATGTCCCTCCCATGGGCATGCCCTCTCCATTCTATGTCCTCACCTTGATGTCTCCCCCAGGACATGTTGGTGCTGGAGGTGGGGTCCAACATTGATATTCTCAGTGAATTCTCCTAAGAGCATTTCTATCTCATCTACTGCAAGTTCTGAGAGCTGGATATGGACCACAATCTCATGATTGACAGTCATGACCTGTCACATTAAAAATGCTTTACTCAATACGTCTGGAGACAAATACATATTACCTACATAGTTATCTCCCATCCACTTTGTACAAATACTGGCCAGCCACTTCCTTTCTTTCTGTAGAGTGTTAGTAATATAAAAAGCCCTGCTGGAATGATTTCAATTAAACAAAGCTGACGGTGTGAACATGAATGTTGTTTAAAAATAAGACACAAGCCTTGTGCTAGATCTTTCAGTCATTGTCTATTTGTTTTGAAAGAGTCTTGACTGGAAAAAATAAATTTAAGTTATTCATATGTGAATGTTTCTATGAAAATTCCATTATGTGTATAATACATTGAAAAGCCCAGATGTGATATTCTTATATGAGTGAGAATAATGTCCATTAGGAACGAAATCTACTGCTCTAGGAGTACTCTTTTATATTATAATAATTTAGATCCTTAATGGATAGAGACTATGTTGTGTACTAGAATTGGGATAGGGTACAATGAGGTATCATTGTGACCAGAAGTGTATGTTTACATACATCACATCCTTAAAAATAGACATTAAAATTTAATTATATACCCTTATGTTACCTATTCCAAAGAATGATTCAGACTCATAATATTATTTTATATTCATTTTATCTATGTGGATATATTTATTAAAAATATTTCTGTCTTTTCATATTACATTTTAAGTTTAATTTATTATGAATAAAACAATTTTAGGCCATGTTCAACACTTTAATTTACTTGTAATGATGATATGATGTGTATAGTCTACACATAGATAATAAAAGGGAAAATTTCAATAAGCTATGAATTTGTGTTTATTGCTTTTTGATATTCTGTTTCCATAATTTTCACTCTAAAATGCAAATTTCACATATAGATTTATTTTTTACACATACAGAGCTTTAATAAACATATTGTTAGTGTGGGAAGAAAGTAAACCAGACATGTGTCTGGAGGAGAAGTGTATTGAAGGGCAATTCATCTCAGAGGAAATTTAGCTGCAGAAATAACCGACATGAAGACACAGCCTAGGGTAGCATGAACGTTCTTTGCTGGCAGCAGTCTGTCTGGCTCTTTACAATTTATCCTTTCATTATCTGTTGGGATCTGTGAATCTCAAAGCCTTTGCTTCCTTTGTGAGTCTGTTAGTTTTGGAATCATGTGCATGGAAAAACTTTCAGTATGTTTTGAGAAGCTGATAAGAATGTAAGGTAGAATTTATAAGAATAAGAACAAAACAAAACATAAAGATATAAAATTAATGCATTCCAGGTTTGAATTTTCTCCTTTAGTAATGGGAATTCTATTGATTCAGAGAGACAATTAAGACTCATGGTGCTGGCCATTTTGTCTTGTGCCATGTAGTTATATTAACTTAACTAAAGGATATCATTATGCAACAAGGGCTGCTTCCATCTTATGAGGATATCTAAGGAAAACTTAGAACAAACAAAGCAGGAGTGGTTTTCTGTTCTATGTGAGCTGGACTCCATGGTAATGAAATTTCCCATCAGGAAATTCTGTATTCTTGGATAACCTACTTTCCATTTTCCTTGGGGCAGGAAAATAGATGTTGATATTATGAAAAAGAGAATTAGGAAGGCAGAGGAGAGAAAAGATAGAAGCTGATTTCACATAGAACAGCAAATCTTTTGCTTATCTTTAGCAAACAATTAGTCTAACCCTAAGCCTGATATTTCATCTTTGTGTAATAGGCATACTATTGACTCCATGGGGCCAGCAAGAATAATGGTGGCCACCATAACCCTAACCCTGAGCCTAACCCTGAGACTTAGCACAAATCTCTAATCCTATCTTAAAATTCACCCTTTAATTTTCTATCCACACTAATCCTAATCCAAACCATAACCTTCTGCTCCCCTAACCCTAACTCTAACCCTGCTTTATGTGGGGGATATTTCTTAATGATATCTTTTGACGTGGAACCCTTGCTTGATCTTGATAGTTTGACATGTTAAGATCCACCTTTAATCTAGGCTGTAGATTCATTTGGCAACCTACGTATGTCCTTTCTGGACATTGAACAGAGTAGTTCTTTTTTTTGTACTTGCCATTCTTTTTTTTTTTAAACAAAACTAAGGTAAGGTGTTTGTTCTTTTACAACTGGCTTTAGGAAGTACTTATTTCTGCAGAATTCTGATTTTCAGAATTCAGAACACTGAAGATCAGCTGTAATACCCTGCAACATGAAATCCAACAGGCCTTGATGTTTCTAAATTCCCTTGGCTGACAGTCTTTATTAGGACATTCTATTAAATACAATTTCTACATACATAGAGAAATTCAATCTTTCTATGATTTCAGATATTCTTATCTAGAGAACCTGTCCTAATCCTGTTTTTCCCCACTTTGCCACTAAAGAAGATGTGCTGGCTAACACTAGAGCTCAACAGAGTTTGTCATCTGTTTCCAGTATATCTCCCAGGATTATTTGATAGTGAAAGACTGGGAGATTTAGAAATTTAGAAAAAGCACTTTAGTGGAGATACATTAGTAGACAAGTATACTGTATAACCTCTACTTAAAAGGGCATAGAAAGCAACGGGCCAGGAATGTGGGCTGGTCAGTTCCAGGAACCTGTGGGTCATAGGCCCCCTCCAAACAAGGTTAGAATGAGGGGCAGGATATAAGTCATCTTAGTAAATTCCTGGAGTAGCCAGTTATAATGTAAATAGCATTGACCACAGCCACATTCTTGTGATCCTGACACAACTAGGGAGTGAGTCTCTATAACATTCATGACCAGAACCACATTCCTCTAGACAATAAATGGGCAGGATGACTTCCTCGTGACCCTGACTCAACTAGAGAGTGGGTCTCTATAGAATCTTCCATTGCTTTTATGTATGTATCCTTGTTAACCCCCTCACCTCCCCCCTCCCTGTTTGTGTTTTTTCTCTTTAAATACCCCTTACTCTTTGTGCTCTGGGTTGAACTCCTCTGGCCTGCTAGGCTAAGCTTTCAACCCCAGATCTGGCCTGAATAAACCTCGTGTGGTTGCAGCAAGATCGGTCTCTTGTGAGTTATTGGGTGGGTGCATCATCTAGAGACTTGAGTGAGGGTCTCCCTAGCTCTGGGGGTCTTTCATTTGGGGGCTCGTCTGTGGGATTTACTACCACCCTTGACTCTCTGAAGAACTCTTGGAGGTGAGTTCTTACTTGTGGTCCATCTCTCTGTCTGTATGTTTTCCATTTGTCTGGAAACTGCTTGCTTGTTTTGCAGTCTGTGAACCTGTAACTGGTCGTGACCTAGAAGGGAATTGTGAAGCTTATTTCTAGAGTTACTTGCAGTCAGCACCTCCCTGCCCTCCATGAGGAAGAAAGGGAGCTGGTCAGCAGACATGCTAAGACTACTGACTGATACCCTGGGAGACATCCCAGGGGAAGTTAGGGAGTCTCGGGGACTCCCAAGAGAATCCCAGCAGACGACTAGAGGATTTCTGGTTTTGTTCTTGTTTTCTTTCTTTCCTTCTTTTTTCCTTTGTATTGTGTTTGTGTTTAACCTCATAACTATGGCTATGGGACAGAAAGTGACGACTCCCCTGTCCCTGACGTTGGGCCATTGGACGGAAGTTAGAGATAGGGCACATGACTTGTCAGTTCAAGTAAGGAAAGGACCTTGGCAGACGTTCTGCTCCTCAGAGTGGCCAACGTTTGGAGTTGGCTGGCAGCCTGAGGGGACTTTTGACGCAACCATGATCTCTTCTGTTAAAGGTCTTGTTTTTCAGCCTGGACCAGGGTCTCATCCCCACCAGCAGCCATACATTGTTGTGTGGCAGGACCTGGTCCGAAACCCTCCACCATGGGTCAAACCATGGGTGACCCAGAGGCCAGACTCCCAAGTTCTGGCTCTCAAAGAATCAGACTGCAAACTGAAAGTGCAGACTCAGAGTAACGGTGGCACAACTCAGCCCGAGAGTCTGCCTCCTACGCCTTTCACTCCTCCCAAGATCTATCCCAAGATTGAGGAGCCTCCTGAGTGGCCTGAGCCACCACCACCTCCCCCTCCCTACAGTTTACTCCTTGCCCCAGATTCTGGAGTCTGGAGATGGGCCAGCAGCAGGAACTTGGAGCCGTCATGCCCAGAGTCCTACACAGGGGCCAGGGGCGCCTGGCTCCACTGTGGCTTTACCCCTCAGGGTATATGGTCCCCCAGTGGACCCTCCCCAGCTCCAGCCTCTCCAGTATTGGCCCTTCTACTCTGCAGATCTTTACAACTGGAAAAATAACCATCCTTCTTTTTCTGAAAATCCAGCAGGGTTGACTGGTCTGATGGAGTCATTAATGTTTTCCCACAAGCCCACTTGGGATGATTGCCAGGAGCTTTTACAGGTCCTTTTTACCACTGAGGAAAGGGAAAGAATCCTTCTAGAGGCCTGAAAAAATGTGCCCAGAGCAGACGGAGCCCCGATTAACCTCCCTAATGAGATTGATGCTGGATTCCCCTTGGATCGCCCTAACTAGGATTACAACACTGAGCAAGGTAGGGGGAGGATGGCCGTCTATGGCCGGACTCTCATGGTGGGTCTCAAAGGGGTCACTAGATGACCCACCAATCTGGCCAAGGTAATGGAAGTTTTACAGGGCCCAACAGAACCCCCTTCTGTGTTCTTAGAACGGCTGATGGAGGCCTATAGATGCTATACCCCTTTTGATCCAATCTCTGAGGTTCAGCAACCGGTGGTAGCTATGGCCTTCATGGGGCAATCAGCATCAGACATAAGAAGGAAATTACAGCGCCTAGATGGTCTGCAGAATATGTCCTTACAAGACATAGTTAGGGAAGCTGAGAAAGTATTTCATAAGAGAGAAACAGAGGAAGAAAGGAGAGAGAGAGAGAGAAGCAAGAAGCAGAAGAACAGAGAGAAAGGGAAAGAAGAGAAGTTGAAGAAAGGGAAAATAGGCAGGAGTGCAGGCAGGACAAAAATTTAGCAAGAATCCTGGCCACAGTAGTAGGGGAAAGGAAAGAGGTGAGTACGAGGCCTAGGCAGACAGGGTACCTGGGCAACCAGAAGATAAGAACGAGCAACGAGGGACAAAGACGCTATCTAGAAAAAGATCAATGTGCCTACTGTAAGAAGAAAGGCCACTGGGTGAGAGAATGCCCTGAGAAGAAAGGGAGAATTCCAAAGGTACTGGCATTAGAAGATGACTAGAGGGGACGGGGCTCGGACCCCCTCCCCGAGCCTAGGGTAACCCTAAAAGTGGAGGGGACCCCCATGGATTTTTTGATAGACACTGGAGCTGAGTATTCTGTGCTCAAACAGCCATTAGGAAAACTAAACAGCAAAAAGACCATGGTGATTGGGGCAACAGGACAAAAAAAATGTATCCATGGACTACCACTTGTACCATGGACCTAGGTCAGGGACAGGTGACTCACTCGTTCCTGGTCATTCCTGAATGTCCTGCACCCCTTTTAAGAAGAGATTTGTAAACAAAATTAAAGGCTCAAATTAGATTCACTCAGGAAGAACAAAAGGCAGAGTGGGGAGCACCTCCCTCTATGGTGATGAATAAACTTGAAGAGGATGCATGAAATTCTTGATCGAGCAAAAGTTCCCATCCTAGACGAATGGCTAAAAAGGTTCCCGGAAGCCTGGGCAGAGACTGCTGGCATGAGAATGGCTATACAGGCGCCTCCTGTGGTAGTGGGACTAAAAACAGATGCCACCCTTATATGCGTCCAACATTGTCCAATGAGCCGGGAGGCTAGGGAGGGAATCAAGCCCCACATTCAAAGACTCTAGGACCAGGGAATTCTGATTCCTTGTCAGTCCCTGTGGAACACCCCTCTGTTACCTGTAAAGACTTGAGAGAAGTCAACAAACGGGTCCAGGACATACACCCAACTGTGCCCAACCCTTACAACCTCCTCAGCTCACTGCCCCCAGGTCACTTATGGTACACAGTATTGGACTCAAAAGATGCTTTCTTTTGTTTAAAATTGCATCCTGCTAGTCAACCTCTGTTTGCTTTTGAATGGAAAGATCCAGATTCAGGATTGGCAGGACAATTGACCTGGACCAGGCTTCCCCAGGGTTTCAAAAACTCCCCTTCGGTAATTGATGAGGCCCTCTATCGAGATCTGGCCACCTATTGGACCAGGAATCCACAGGTGACGCTGCTTCAGTACGTGGATGATTTGCTTTTGGCATCTGATTCTGAACAAGAGTGCATCAGAGGGACTGAGGACCTACTAACCGAACTAGGTAAGCTGGGATATTGGGCTTCAGCTAAAAAGGCCCAGTTATGCAGTACTGAGGTCACTTACCTAAGCTATCTGCTCAAAGATGGAGAAAGGTGGCTGATGGAGGCTTGGAAAAAGACAGTAACCCAGATCCCAACACCAACTACACCCTGGCAGGTGAGAGAGTTTATGGGGACAGTCGGCTTTTGTAGACTGTGGATACCTGGATTTGCTACCCTGGCTGCTCCCTTATACCCCATGACCAAAGAGAAGGGGGAGTTCATATGGACTTCAGAGCACCACAAGGTGTTTGAAAACATCAAGAAGGCCCTCTTGTCGGCACCGGCTCTGGCCTTGCCTGATTTAACCAAACCTTTCACCCTATATGTAGATGAAAGGGCAGAAATGGTGAGGGGGGTCCTCACCCAGACTCTGGGACCATGGAAAAGACCTATAGCATACTTATCCAAAAAGTTGGACCCCGTGGCCAGCAGTTGGCCCTCCTGCCTAAAAGCCATTGCAGCCATAGCTCTGCTTGTGAAAGATGCTGATAAGCTCACCTTGGGACCGGAGACAACAATTGTGGCCCCGTATGCCCTAGAGAGTATCATCAGGCAGCCACCAGATCGATGGATGACTAACACCCGCACGACTCACTACCAGAGTCTCCTGCTGACTGAACAAATAGTTTTCGCTCCCCCCCCCCTCCTGCACTGTCCTCAACCCCGCTACCCTACTACCAGAAATGGACAATTCCACCCCAGCACACTGCTGCCTGGAAATTCTGGCTGAAGAAACTGGCATCTGAAAAGATCTGAAAGATCAACCTTGGCCAGGGGTTCTGAACTGGTTCACAGATGGCAGCAGTTTCGTGGTCGAAAGTAAGCGAAGGGCAGGGGCAGCGGTGATGGATGGGAAGCGAGTAATCGGGTCTCACAGCCTGCCAGAGAGAACATTGGCCCAAAAAGCTGAGCTCATAGCTCTGATTCAGGCACTGAGAATGGCAGAGGGGAAATCCATCAACATCTACACTGATAGCAGGTATGCCTTTGCCACTGCTCATGTTCACGGAGCAATTTACAGACAAAGGGGACTCTTGACCTCAGCAGGAAAAGAAATTAAGAACAAAGAAGAGACTTTGAGCCTCCTAGAGGCTTTACATTTGCCAAAAAAGGTCACCATTGTTCATTGCTCTGGGCATCAGAGAGGCAAGGATGCGGTTACACTGGGAAATCAAATGGCTGACCAAATTGCAAATCAGGCCGCCCAGGGAACAGCAGTGCGGCCTATACAAAACTCTAAAGATTATTATGCCGTAAGAGACACAAGTTTTAAATATACAGCAGAAGATTATCAGAGAATGGACTCCTTAGGCATTGTGAAAGGATACACCCCATATGGGGTAGCTGAGACAGAAGGCAGACAGTTGATCCTTCCCCAGGAAGAGGGGCAAAAAGACATAGCTAATCTCCACTCTCTAACTCATCTGGGAAGCAAGAAGTTAAAAGAAGTAGTAAGGTATCTGACTATTATGTCATGGGCCTCATGGACCTGGCCCAGGAAGTAGTGGAGGATTGTAAAGCTTGTGCACTAACTAATACCGGGCACCCCATAACGACACCAGGTAAAAGATTAAGAGGAGACCGACCAGGAGTCTACTGGGAAGTGGACTTCACTGAGGTCAAACCTGCCAAATATGGTAACAAATATTTGTTAGTTTTTATAGATACTTTTTCAGGATAGGTAGAGGCCTTTCCCACCAGAAGTGAGACTGCAAATGTGGTAGCCAAGAAGATCCTTAAAGAAATCTTCCCAAAATTTGAAATTCCCAAGATAATCGGGTCTGACAACAGACCTGTCTTCATTGCCCAGGTAAGTCAGGGACTGGCCACTCAACTGGGGATAAATTGGAAATTACATTGTGCTTATAGACCCCAGAGCTCAGGACAGGTAGAGAGGGCAAATAGAACCTTAAAAGAGACCTTGACTAAATTGGCCTTAGAGACCGGCGGGAAAGACTGGACAGCCCTCCTTCCTTTTGCTCTGTTCCATGTCTGGAACACCCCGGGATGATTTAAGCTTACCCCCTATGAGAACCTATGTGGGGGGCCACCCCCACTCACTGAAGCAGGTGAAGTATATGATCCTGATGCTGTTCTTTGTAAACACCTGTTTGCCGGCTTAAAAGCCCTTGAGTTGGTGAGACACCAGGCTTGGGAGCAACTTAAGGAAGCCTACCGAACGGAGAGCCCAGCTGTGCCACACCAATTCCAGGTGGGCGATGAAGTTCTGGTCCGGCAACATCGAATGGGCACCCTCGAACCTCATTGGAAAGGACCCTACCTGGTGCTCCTGAGTACCCCCACAGCTGTCAAGGCCGAAGGCATCGCAGCTTGGATTCACGAGACTCACGTCAAGAAAGCACCTAGAGGCCTCCAGGACACCCCTGACACTCAAGATGGATGGACCATGGAAAAGACTGATAATCCTCTTAAGTTGCGTCTACACCACAGGCACAGTTCTGAGTGAGCATGTCAATCCCCATGCCCCGCAACAACTCACTTGGCAAATTATAGATCCAGATACTGGCACTATCATAAATAGCACACAGCATATTGCTCCTTTAGAAACATGGTGGCCAAACCTGTATTTCTGCCTCCGACAGGTCAATTTGGCAGCTGGGAGGGTGCCACCCAACTCAGTGTGCAGTTATGGGTTCTATAGCTGCCCTGGTGCTGACAGGGGCTCATATTGTGGAGGTCCCCAGGATTACTTCTGTAGAAGTTGGAGTTGTGTTACTTCCAATGATGGAGACTGGCAGTGGGCGACATCATCCGCTCGAGATAGACTGAGGTTCTCTTTCATCAATGCAAGGCCGGGGAGGCATGCAATAATAGAGCTATACAGAGGCAAGCCATGTTCTCCGGCCGACCTGGATTATATAAAAGCAGAGTTCACTGAGAAAGGGAAGACAACTGAGTTTACTAAGTGGCATAACAGCCTGATTTGGGGATTAGTCTTTTGTAAATATGGAGGAGGGGTGGGTTCTAACATTCTCATCCGCCTAAAAATCGAAAGTCCCTCTCCTCAGCCAATTGGCCCCAACCTAGTACTGCCTGAACAGGGACTCCCTGCACCTGTACCTGGCCTTCCTGCTCCTGCCCTTGCCCCAGCAGTGCCTCCAGAGCCACCCACTAGAACTCCTTCCAAGGCGCTTCTTATTTCTCCCCCTTCTTCGAACACTGGGCAGAGGCTATTAAATCTGATACAAGGGGCATTTACTGTACTAAATGGATCTAACCCTAATATGACCAAATCTTGTTGGCTTGGCCTGGCAGCAGGGCCTCCTTATTATGAAGGCATTGCAGTACCTAGCCACTTTAACAATACCACCCAACATGAAGCCTGCGCCTGGAGTAGTAAAAACTGGCTGACACTCACTGAAGTCTCAGGAAAAGGGACTTGCTTGGGTAACCCACCAGCTGCCTATAAACATCTCTGCAATGAAACTCTTAGGAGCCCAAGAATTACTGATACCAGGTATTTAGTACCTGAAATAGATAAATGATGGGCTTGTAGTACAGGACTGACCCCTTGTGTGTCCACCTCTGTCTTCAATGACACTGCAGATTATTGTGTGCTAGTCCAGCTAGTTCCCCGAGTTTATTATCACACAGCCAGTAACTTTGAAAGTGAATTCGATAACCAACCGAGTCGCTATCGGAGAGAGCCTGTTTCTCTAACCCTAGCTGTAATCTTAGGGGTAGGAATAGTGGCTGGTGCAGCTGGTATTGGGACAGAATCTGCTGCCCTTGTGCAGACTCCTCAGTACTTCCATCAGTTGAGAGCAGCCATGAAAGAAGACCTTAGAGCTATAGAATTATCCATATCTAGACTTGAAGAATCTTTGACCTCCCTCTCAGAAGTGGTTCTTCAAAATAGAAGGGGACTGGATTTATTGTTCCTAAAAGAAGGAGGGTTATGCGCTGCTCTCAAAGAAGAATGTTGTTTTTATATAGACCACTTGGGAGTGATCAGGGACCCCATGAGTAAGTTAAGAGAGAGACTAGAGGAAAAGCAAGAATACACAACAAAACTGGTTTGAAGGTTGGTTTAATAGATCGCCATGGCTAACTACTCTGGTATCCTCCCTCGTTGGGCCCCTTGTAATCTTGCTTTTGCTGTTGACCATAGGTCCATACATCCTTAATAGACTAGTTGTTAGAGAAAGAATAAGTGCTGTTCAGATATTAATGTTACGCCAACAATATTCTACCTTGCAAGGCCAGAAAAATTTAGAATTTGATGATACTGATATTTAGTTCTGTGATTAGAACTATCTAATAGAAAAAGTGGGGAATGAAAAACTGGAAGATTTAGAAATTTAGAAAAAGCACTTTAGTGGAGATACATTAGTAGACAAGTATACTGTATAACCTTTACTTAAAAGGGCATAGAAAGCAACGGGCCAGGAATGTGGGCTGGTCAGTTCCAGGAACCTGTGGGTCACAGGCCCCCTCCAAACAAGGCTTAGAATGAGGGGCAGGATATAAGTCATCTTAGTAAATTCCCAGAGTAGCCAGCTATAATGTAAATAGCATTGACCACAGCCACATTCTTGTGACCCTGACACAACTGGGGAGTGAGTCTCTATAAAATTTATGACCAGAACCACATTCCTCTAGACAATAAATGGGCAGGATGACTTCCTCATGACCCTGACTCAACTAGAGAGTGGGTCTCTATAGAATCTTCCA
>JADRCD010224453.1:0-10708 GCA_019843815.1 Montemys delectorum | reverse complement strand
GTTCAACCCCAGATCTGGCCTGAATAAACCTCGTGTGATTGCAGCAAGATCAGTCTCTCATGAGTTATTGGGTGGTTGTGTCATCTCGAGACTTGAGTGAGGGTCTCCCCAGCTCTGGGGGTCTTTCAATACATATTATCTGGAGAAAGGGAGCTGCAGTTTCTTTGAGCCCTGCATGAAGCCAGAAATCCAGACTTTTGTTTCCTAAATTCACTCTTTAATTTTAAGAGTCTGGGTAGCCTTCCTCTCGTGGGTCAGATTGAAACTTCCACTGCACATGAGTAATGAGATATGTAAGCTAATCACCTCGATTTCAGGAAGAAGGTGGCAAGTGCTGTGCAGAAAGCTCAGGCAAAGTCAGAAGTCAGGTCCTGGTAAGTGCAGGATCATGACTCACAGAGGGGAGGATCAGACAGCTGAATAGTCTGAGCTGGAATTGTGAGTTCTCCCCAAGGACTGGGTGGGGTTAGATTCCCCTTGGAGAACAGGCACAAATGCTATTAGAGTGCCAATCCCTGAGATCTAGACAAGTTCTGTCCTTGTACTAGAAGCACACATTTACCTTGAGGAGGGGTGAGACTCACTGGCTAAACAAAGCCTCCAAGCAGACCTGTCAATCAGACAAAGAGGTGGGATCTTCCCTGTGCCTTTTTGCAAGTTCGCTGTGGTTGTGCAGGCTTGAATTGTTCTCTCTGCCCTGATCTGTTTTCTACTGTTGGTTGCTGTGAAGGGAAGTTGGGATGCTCTGAAATCCAGAGAAGGTGAGCACAGGATCACTACTCACAATTTGTAGGTGCAGGGAGCTGAGCAGAGAGAGCTGGGGTTGTGGGCCCTCTCTGGGACTGGATGAGAAGCATCAGACAGATGTGGCCATCTGTGAGGTCCCTTGTGGTCCTCCTCACTTGCTATATCAGGAGGTGACAACTGAGAAACTTCACTATCATATCTGATTCTGAAACTGCCCAGAACATTTAGACCATTGGATTACCTGTGTTAACATTATTGGTGGTTTCTTTGAATCTGTAGCACGTGTGCAAGCCATTTTAGCTTTTAGAGTACACATTTAGAAGACAGGGATAAATCTAATAGGTCTGCTTTTCCATGTTACTTGTTTTTGTTTGGTTTATTTTTTGTTAATTTCTTTCTGTTGGTTTTTTTTTTTTTTTACATTTCTTTACCTTTCATGTTTCGTGTTTTGATTATAATGTAGCTCAATGACTGTTTTTCCAATGTATTTGGTATTTTGGATGCTTCTTGTACCTTAATAGGCATCTTCTTCTTTAGTTTAAAGTTTTTCATTCCTGATTTCACTGAAAATATATTATAGACCTTTGACCTGATGTTCTTCTTTTATTCCAATCACTTGTAGTTTTCTCACATGTTGCAGAATTTCTTGTTGTTTAGTGCCAGGAAACTTTTAGAATTCACATTTTTTTTGACTAATGTATTCCTTTTTTCTATTCATCGTTAATGTTTGAGATTCTCTCTCCCATTCCTGTTCGGTGTGAGAACATTGCCTCAGTCGTTGTCAGTGCACAGGCAATTTCAATGGCCTCCACTTAGGGACGTATCCACTCTCTCATCCTGTTCTCTCTATTCCATCTGCCTCCAATGACTGTTTTTCCCCATTCTGAGTGAGATTCAACCATGCTCATTTAGGCATTTCTTCTTGTTTAAAATTTTTGTGTCTTTGGAGGACAGCAAGTATATCCTGTATTTTATGATTATAATTAACTTGTAAGTGAGTAAATACATGCATGTCCTTTTGGGTCTGAGTTATCTCACTCAGGATGACAGTTTGCAATTGTATCAATTTGTGTGGAAAATTCACGATGTCACTGTTTTACTAGTTGAGTAGTATACAATTTTTAAATGAACCACATTTTCTGTATCCATATTTCAGTTGAGTGATATCTTATTTTCAGTTTCTAGCTGTTAAAACTAAAATGGCTATCAACTTAGTGGAGCACATGCCCTTGTGGGTATATATCTAAGAAGGTACCCTAAGTATAACACTTTCTCCTGCTGAGTCTTAAATTGATATAAGGAGTAGGCAAAGTGTTTCCTAGGCCCAGGAAGGAACTTTAAATAAAATCTGCTGCAACTGTGGTCCAAGTGAGGCAGGATCCATCAACTTAGAAGCTGCTTCTGGAAACTGAAAGATGAATACATCAAGGTCATGGATTCTTCTCTATGGTTTCAGTTTAGCACAATTTCAGCCATCTTTTGGTAAAGTTAGAGCCCAAATCTAAGCGCTGTAAGAGTTCATTGCATTGAGATTGTGAGGATGATGCTTAAGTAGCATTTTGCAACCACAAGGTGTTGAAAAACTTAAGGTATTGAGACATATGCTAAGGAGAGATGCATACAGGGAGAAGAAGTACCCACACTGACGTATGTATTAGAAGTTACAAAAACACAGCCATCTAAGCCTTTAAAAATTGAAGTTCAACATCTTTGAAGCAAAGCTATGGAATTTGTTGTTTACTCAGCTGTGTTTCTTGTCTTGGTGTAATCTTCACTCTTTATGTGTATATTCCTATTTACTGGAATGGGCAGGGGTATTATTAAGAACCATTGTATTTGGAAGGATATATCTTGTTTCTGATTTTACATGATGTGCCTTTCAAGGTATTGCCTTGAGTGTCAGAAGAGAGTTTAAACATTTGAACAGTTTAGGAGTTCCTACAGATTATTTGCATCACTGAAGTTAGCCTGAATGCCTTTCCTTGACAAGATGAATATGACCCTATAGTGACCAGGGTCAGATGCTTTTGATAGAAACAAAAAGTGCCTATATAGCATGATGTCTTTGAACACTTGTCGGTCTCGTCTGTCTTTCTTTGTAGAGCTTGTGTTAGCACTTATAGGAGGATCCCATCCAGATCCCTTTTGGAGAAGATAGTGTGTAAATACTAAAAAATTTATTTCTCTTTCTTTCTTTTTTGGTTTCTCCAATATTTTTTTGTGTGCTTTCAGTCCTCCATCATTATTCAACTGTTTCTCCAATAATTTATATATTCATTATCACCCTGATCACTGCCCCCACTCTATGTTCCTTGTCCTCATAAGCCCTCCCTCTCTAATCTCATCTGCTTATCTTTGAGAGTCTATGTGGGACAACTGGATATCCCCACGACATGGTGAATTGAGTCTTTGTTTGATTAAGTGCATCCTCTCTCAGTGAGGTCAGACATTGATACCCAGTTAAGGAAACCAAATACCCATGGAAGGAATTGCAGAGATTAACTTAGGAGCAGAGACTGAAGGAAGGCAAATCCAGCCTAATATAGCTATCTCCTGAGAGGCTCTGACAGTACCTGACTAATACAGAAGTAGAGGCTCACAGCCATCCATTGAACTGAGTACACAGTCCCCAATGAAGGAGTTAGAGAAATGACCTATGGAGCTGAAGGGTTTGCAGCCCCTTAGGACGAACAACAATATGAACTAACCAGTACCCTCAGAGATCCCAGGGACTCAACCACCAACCAAGGACTATACATGGTGGGACTGATTGTTCTGGCAACATGTGTATAGTAGAGGATTGCAAATTCGATCATCAATAGGAGGAGAGGCCCTTGGTCCTGTGAAGGTTCTGTGCCCCAGTGTAGAGGAATGCCAGGGCCAATAAGTGGGAGAGGGTGGGGTGGCAGGCATGGGGAGGGGGAGGCAACAGGGGTTTGTTCTTGTTGTTTTTGTTTGTTTGTTTGTTTCTTGGAGGGGAAACTGGGAAAGGAGAAATTTACATGTAAATAAAAATATCTAATTAAAAAAAGAAAAGGAAGAGGTATAGGAACATTAAAAAAAGATATGTTCCTTCTTTATTATTATATCAAACTGTAAAATTCATCATATTGATAACATGATTAATCAGGGTAAAGAATGTTGTAAAGCTTTGACATGTGCCAATCACTATTGCAGGCATGTAAGAAGTCATAATGGAAAGAAACCCAACGAATTCAATCAATATGGTAAAGCCTATTCAGAAGATAGAACTCTCCAATATCATAAAAGAACCCATACTGGAAAGAAACCATATGAATGTAATCAATGTGTTAAAGCCTTTGCAAGACCCAGTTATCTCCAATGACATAAAAGCATACATACTGGTGAAAAACCTTGTGAAAAAACCTCGCCTTTGCAAGATCCAAGATCCAGTCTTCTCCAATATCAGAAAAGAAAATATACTGAAGAGAAACCTTATGAATGCAATCAATGTGGTAAGGCCTTTTCATATTACGGTAATATCCAAAGACATAAAAGAACACATACTGGAGAGAAACCTTATGAATGTAATCAATGGGGTAAAGCCTTTGCAAGACCCAGTCATCTCCAAACTCATAAAATAACACATAGTGGAATAGTGGGGAGAAAACCAATGAACGTATTCAACGTGGTAAAGCCTTTTCATGTGAGAGTAGTCTCCAGTATCATAAAGAAACCTATACCGGAGAGAAACCTTATTAATGTAATCAGTGTGATAAAGGTTATGCATATCATAGTCATCTCCAAATACATTAATGAGCACATATTAGAGAGAAGCCCTATGACTGTCATGACTGTGGAAAAGCCTATGCATACCACTATAGTCACCAAAGACATAAAAGAACACAAACTGGACAGAAATCTCGTGAAGTACTCAAGATGGAAAATCCTTTGCATGACACAGAAGTCTCTGAATACATAAAAGAACACATATTAGAGAGAAACCTTCTGAAAATAATCAATGTGTTAAAGCCTCCACATGTCCTAATCATATTTAAATTCATGAAAATATTCATAGTAGAAATAAGTGGTGGTGATTTGAATGTGCTCAACCCTGAAAAGTGGCACTATTAGCATGTTTGCCCTTGATGGAGTAGATGTTAATGTTTGAGGGAAGTGAGCTACTGGGGTGGTGCTCTTTCGAGCTTTGGCCAGTAAAAACCAGACCCTCATACTTGGAAAGAAGACAATCTCTTCTAGGCTGCCTTCTGATGAAGATGCAGAACTCTCAGCTCCTTCTCCAGCATCATGGCTCCCTGCAGGCTGACATTCTTCCTGCTATAATGGTAATGGATTAAACATCTAAAACTCTAAACCAGGTCCAATTAAATATTTGCCATTATAGGAATTGCCTTGGTCATAGTGTCTCTTCTTAACAATGAAGATTCTATCTAAGACAGAAATTGGTACCCCAGACTTAAGTTCTGCTATGATATACCTGACCCAGTTCTTGTTTGGAGCCATGTGGATTTTTAGACTTTGGATTTCTCCATGCCTTAATTGGAACTTAATGGGCCATCCTAGTAGGAATGTGGAAGACATAGATACTGGAGTGTGAGTTGAACTCTGTATGCTTTTTTATGATGATTAGCTGAAGAATGTTGTTGGGTTTTTGCCTTATTGAAGCTAAGGTAAAGAGGCTTACATAAATTGCATTGACAAAGGAAGTATCAGAAAATCCAAGCATTGCCTGTGTCCTGTGGATACTCTCATGATGATGGATTTTATCAAGCATAATAATCTTAGAAAGGAAATATAAAACTGTAAAGTTGAAAGAAAAAAAGCCTCACCTAGAAGTTGAATGAAGCTAAATCCTGTGAACAAGTATATTAAATGGTATTATAGTAATGGTGACCTATGGATTTCCAGTTGCACAAAAGAGAACTTTATGATCTTACACATTATTATTACCTGGTTATCATTATCATGTAGACATAAGGAGATACATGTGTATGTAAAATTGCAAGAGATGGATTCTGATTATTATTATCAATGTCAATTTAAGATGAAAAGGAAATGCTAAGGTCCAGGCATAGAGGCAAAGGCTTAAATCCAAGGAGATGAGAGGTAAGCAGATTACTAGTTGATACACTCCATGTACAGAGCCAGTTTTATGGAAAGAAAAGCTAAGGAACTGGAGAAGTGTTACACGTCCTTTTATCCAGCATTCAGAAGACAGCACCATGCAGATTTCTGTGTTCCAGGTTAATCTACTGAGCAAATTGCAGGACAGCCAAGCTTAGGCAATGAAGTGGTTGAAAAATAGACATTACGTGAGAATGTAACGGAAGGAGACATCCATGTTCCAACCCCAGAAGCAGCAGAACTCATCAGTTTTGTCCATGTGGGTCTGTCTTTAGAGGCAAGAATAGAAGGGATTACTGAGACAATTGATGCTGGTTAGCTGAAGGTAGGAAATTAAAGTTGATGAAAAGAAACAATCATCACTGAGGTGAAATCTTCTGAGAGGACAAAGAAGTTGTGTTCCAGTGATAGCCAAGGATGTACCTTGTGGAGAAGCTGGATTTGGTCATGTGTAACAATTACCCAGGTGGTACTGGTTTCAAAGGCATGAGGGTATCATACAGAGCAGCTAAGTCTGGACAGTATGAAGGGACCATATGAGAGGAAAGCAGTGCCGGCTAGTTACAACAGAAGAATCCAATATACTGAAGATGTCAGTCACATGGGATGAACAGCATGAAAAACAGCAGCAGTAGTCTTGAGTCTACAAGAGTCTAGAGTGCTACAGAGGCAAGAGCTAGAGAAGTGACACAATCTCTTTTGAGGAGTGTGGATCCTTGATAGTAGCATTCTGTCTCAGCTCCAACCCAGAGTTGCCTGGCAACAGTAATGTAAACCTGGCCCACTAAAGCAGGTGCTGCTTGCTTCCTTCTCTCTCTTACTCTTGCTTCCCATTTTTTCTCTCTAGCCCCCTTGTGCTTTCACTTACCCATTTCCATCCCACTTCTCACCAAGTGGTCATGGCCAGTCTGTACTTCTCTACTTTCTCCCTGTCTCTGCCTTTCTCTGCCTCTAGTACCCTATTAGCTCTCTCTCCCAATGGCATAAATAAACTCTATTCTGTACTTGTACCTTCATGTGGCTGGTCTATCAGGGGGAAGTGATGCCTTGGCCTGGGCCTGCCAAGACACGCCCCTTCCTTAACACTGTACCACACCCCATAGAGTATACCTTAATATTTCCTTATCTCTTTATAAATATAACACCAAATACTGGAACATGAACCTGTGATATTGAAGTTATCTTGGAAACCACAAGATTTTGAAATGTCAGAGCTGTTGTGTACCTGATCAGGAAAATTACTCACTGTGAATAAAACTAGGCAAAGAGAAATAATGGTGCTGCATTGAACAAAGCAAAAAAAGAAGTGTAGATCCGAAGAAGGCTTTGACATTAGATATTGGGATGCATTGTTTGGAGATTGGTCAGCTGGCTCTTGGTCTGGTTTTGACCCATTATTTTCTCATCATGAAATCTAGAAATGTTGAAGAACATGCTGTGAATTTGGAAGTACATTATTTGCTTTTTCTTTTTGAAAGTATAGAGGATTACAGTTACATGATTGGATGAATATCAGAAAGGTATTTGTACTCTGGATTTTATTAAATTTGAGACTGCTATATATGATGGGACCTTTTGAAGTTGGATATATATATATATATATCATTATGCTATGTTTAAATATGGTCCCCATACGTTCATGTGTTTGAACAATCATATATGGGGTAGGCAGTAGAACTGGGTAGTTTGAATATACTTGGGTCAGTGAGTGGTACTACTAGGAGTTGTAGACTTGTTGGAGGAAGTGCATCATTGTAGGAGAGGGCTTTGGAGTTCATCCAAGTTCTGAAGGGAACCTCCTATTACTTCTCTAGAACACAATCTCTTCATGGCTGACTTCAAAACAAGATACAGAACTCTCAGTACCTTCTTCAGCATAATGTTTGCCTCCATGCTGACCATGCATCCTGCTATGATGAAGATGCACTAAACCTCTGAAACTGTAAGCCAGCCCCAATTAAATGTTTGCTCTTATAAGAGTTGTCTTGGTAATGAAATCTATTCCTAACAATGGAAACACTAAGACAGAAACCTTGTGAGGGTGTTTAAGTTGGTGAAGCCTTTGCACAATTCTGTAGTCTTCTTCATCTAAGAATATGTACTGGTGAGAAACCTTGTGAATGTGTTTAGTATGATGGAGCTTTTGCACACCTCTACAGTCTTCATCATTAGGAAACTCTTCATAATGGAGAGAAATTTTATGAATGTCAGCAATGTGGTAAAATCTTATGTTATAGGGTGACTGAGGGCCAAAAATACTCAAACATAAGAAAATTCAAATGATACAAATTTATAGTAAGCATGCCACTAATGATCAATCAGAGCCACAGAAATATATGCAGAAGCTTAGGTATAAGACTACACCCCCCCTTGAGCCAGAAAGTTATATAGCTTCATAAATTGAAAACCCACAAATTCCTGTGCCTAATTACAGTTACATTTTACCCCCAATCATGATGTTTTTTCTCTTGTTACTCTATGTCAACTGATACAGAATGTAGGTTTAGGGTTTAGCCTATCATAGCAATTTGTTCATTTGTTGTCAGGCCCATATTTTGAGGTTGAAAACACAAAGAACAGAAATTGTGGTGAGGAACAGTCATTATGTTTTGGGGAACAAAACAAGAATAATGAAAGCTGCCCAGATATTGTTAAGTATGGAGGTCACCTATGACCTAGGACTTAAATTTTGTTTCAACTTATGATTAAATGGAAGTTGATAACAAAAAGTTAGTGCTCAGGGTAAGTTTCTTTTGTTTGTTCCTAACATTTAGATACTTTAGTCATCTTCAAATATATAACAGAACATATATTGAAGAGAAATCTTACACATGTAAGCAATGAGATAAAAGGTTTTCACATCACAGTTATCTATTAATACATAAAAAGAACACATCCTCTCTCTGTGCACAAGCCCTTTATCTCTTGTTCTTCTCTGTCTTGCCTCTCCTCCCCAAGGTGACTTCCCTGGCCTAGGGAAATTGTGCAGAGAACTCCCCTGAGAGCTCTTTCCCAATAGACCTGCATTTAATATAATCTAATCTAGTCTGAATTGGCTCAATTCTCTATCAAAGAAATAACCTATGAGTCAGGAGAGCAAATGATAGATTAAAAAGTCTAGGTAACTAAAAGAGTTAGATTACATAAGGAAGGGCAGCTAGGAGAAGGACAATCCAACCCCTGAGCAGGAGGGAAGATAGGCCAGTCAGGCATAGCTTGTAATCTGTAGGAATTTACAAATGTCAGGGAACACCTGAGAGCCAGGTCTGCTTTGAGTTGTTAAATATGAATCTTAGCCAATTGTCCCAGCATATGTGACTTAACAGTAGAAAAAGTATTTTATTAAAATTAAATATTATTTTAAATATTTAAAGTGGCTTTATGGTCTGGTATTGCTCAGGCTCTAGACATATGCAGTAGAGGGTACCAAATATTATCCATACCATTTCCCTCAGGTTATGCATTTTCAAACATGAAAAGCAACATTCTGTGTTATAAGCAGCCACACCAGATTGCCCAGATCATGTGTTTTGTTTGAAAACATAATATAAACCCCAATTGTTTCCATTTTGTGGACCATGCCTGTTTTCCAAAAAGGTGATAAGATACCAGCTTCAAGAATAGACCATAAGTCCCAGAAACTAAGTCATAAGACACCAGTTTTAGAAGCAGTCCATAAAATCCAGAACAGTATCATAAAACCCTCTCCCAAAGAACAGACTGGGAATAACCACAAAAATGGAGCAATATCTCTTCTCAGAACGGGCTATCTATAGCCCCTTTTAATCACATGGTTGAACGTTCATGACATAGGAATGCAGACCACTGACCACCTATGACCCCCTATGACCCCCTAGAACCCACAAATGAAATGTTAGATTACCTAATCCTTCTACAGAGTCCCCTGGTTCCCTATAAGAAGGTCTGAGGGCCTTGTCCTGGTGTCATCATTCTAGAGAATGATTAAGTCCTGCATGTTAGTTTTTTCTGCACAATAAACATTCTTTGTTTTTGCATACTGAATCTGGGGCTTCCTTCAGCGATTTTCAGAACATTACATTTGGTGCCTTGGCAGGGAAACAACGGGGTCCTGCTTGACCTGACAGTAGAGAGGGTTTTGTAGTTGTCTTTGTTGTTGTTGTTGTTGTTGTTGTTGTTGTTGTTGTTGTTGAAAGCAATTGACTCTCTCAGCAATGGGTGAGTCAAGTGTGCCTCTGTTTGCTGTGTGTATCTTGATTTTGTCTACTTCGGAGTAGCTTTTTGTCTTGTTTAGAGTGAGTTGATTTGTTTTCATTTTTCTTCACAATGTGGAGGACAGTGGAGGCAGGGTAGACATTCTGGTAAATTCCTCCTTCCCTGGGGCACAGAGGATGCTTCTCGGACCCCTTCAGTTGCAGACAGAGAGCTCCATTCTGACCCAGGATCTGGTGGAAGCTAACAGGGTCTTCCAAGTTGAGGCAGCCGACTCCATGATAGGCTGCCATCTCTGGACTCCTATTCATTGAAGTCAGGACAACACAGTCCAACACAGGCTTTGGTGAAGACTGGCATGACCCTCCTGATTGGCAGAGATGATTTTGGGGGATAGGTCACCATCTGCTTCCTTTTGGTTTCTTTTCTGGACCTCCTGTAGGCTGGTTTCCATGTTTCTGTCTTTGTGTTTTTCTTCCTTTTTTATTTTCTTGAGAACTACCATGGGGCAGACCACCAGCTGCATGCCACTGGACCTTGTCCAGTCACCCTTTAAGGATTACAAATGCCTGGCAGGGAATTTGGGCCTGACTGTACCGTTGGGGAGACTGACTGGTGTTTGGCAGGAAAGAATAGCCAGAAGGAGGTCCTTTCTACCTTCCTA
>JADRCD010224452.1:0-49588 GCA_019843815.1 Montemys delectorum | reverse complement strand
GTGTCAAGTTGACACACAAAACTAGCCAGTACATAAATCTTAGAAATATTTATTAGTTCTGGACTCACCAGTGCAATGCATGCATGAAATTTCTTGACCCAGATATATTAGGGGCCCATTATTCTCAGAGTGTCATTTTAGAGTGGAAGTGTCAACCGTCCTGAATCGATGAGTGATCTTTGAAAACACAGCCACCTGTGTCACCTGTTCCAACCTTTTCACACACAGCTTAAGCCATGAGAGCCAAGTTTTGTTTAACCTGCTGCTGCCGGGACAATTTTTCCCCAAAATAATCTGAGTACAAAACTTGAAGTAACAGGCAGCCTATACAAAGAAAAAAAATGAAATTGGGGCAATATAGAAAATATTGACACTGAAGAAAAGGCATGCACGTTCACTCTGCATATCCAAGGGGATTCTAAGCCCACCAGAGGCTGAAAAGCCTATCCAGAGGCCAAAACGAGTTTCTTCTATTTCGATTTAACATGCCTACTCCATGCACCCAAAGTGCATGGCCTTGAAGTGCACAAAACAACAGCTACTGAATGGTCCCCTTCAGAATCAATGTGGATCAATGTGTCGAGCAGCTGCTGCTGTGTGGCTCCCCTCCTCCCTGTCTGAGCTGAGCAAGCTTTTTGGCTCCTGTTCATCTTTTGGGGATCAAGGCCTTTCTCTGCGCAGCAACTCAAATTGTTTTCTCTGTTCCCACTTGCACACAGGACCCTTCTGACTCACCTCGGAGCATCTGGCCTACAGAGACCATGTTGTTATCTGGGCCCTCTGGCATCTGCTGTTATTTTTCCAAGTAAGGGAGGGACTTACTGCCTGTGCTTTTCAGTCATTTGAGGGATTAGGTTCAGTTCCTAGATGAAACTGTTTTAGTTTTCTGAACATTTATTTTGCCCTTTAAAAGGGCACCCTTTCTAATTCCCACAAGAACACAGGCTAATGGACAAGAAGCCTGCCTGACTGTAGAGACCTTTGGGCTCTTGATACATTCATGTTTGTATGTTATTGCTATTCTTGATTCTGCAGCTTCATACCTTTGCAAATTTTCCCTTTTCTCTGTGAGAAAAAAAAATGTAATATCTCAAGTTCTTTTTTCCTTAATTTTAAAGAGTAAATTTTGAAACCTAAGGATGCCTTATGACTCATAACAAAGAAAACAAAAATACTATCTTAAAATTAGTGTATATTTCTAAAATTTGACATGCAAAGACAATTTTCAAAACTATGATCATCATCTTGGTAATATGTACCAGGGTAGAATAATCAAATCATACTAAAGATATATTGAAGTGAATATATGATGTTATTATTGGCTTTAACATTAAAGATGTAAACCTGCCGAATTATATGCAGTATTTGACTTTAATTAATGATTAAATTTCTTTATCTAGTTATAATTTCTCTAAATTCTGTGAGAATTTTTTATTTAAAATATAAGATTGTTGGTGCTGAAGGACATAGCTCAATGGGTGAGCTCTTTCTATTTAGCATATGCAAATAGAAAAATGAAAATAACAAGAGAGGAAAGGGGAAAATATGTTACTATTCATATTTCAGTACTTTCCTTGGTGACCCGTGATGACTATCATAGGCCCCTCTCATGCTACACCCGAAAGAGGGTCTGCAACACAGAGTCACTGTTCTTCACCAATAATTATGTTCTGTACATTTGTTTATTGCCAATATTGAGAAAAAAAATCCTCATGGCATGATAGCCTGCTAACAAGCACTTAATTGTTCTCCTGTGTTGAATAATGAAACGTAGATTCTCTGAGGTTAGGATCAGGGTGGTGGTGGGGGCTGCATCTGCCCGGCTTGTACTGTGTGATGATGAAAACATCACCTCCACCAACCTGCTTGCTTCCCAATCACTTTAATTACAATCTGTAAACTGGACTGTTGCTTTTAGAGAATGGCAATTAAACTATTTATGCAGTCGTTTTGATGTTTCTAAATTTGGATAATGAAGTAAGATTAAAAGGATAACAAAATTTCACTCCTGAAGTTTTGAAATTTTTAACTCAATGATTAATTTTTAAAGTAGGGAAACTATTATTCAATATTAGTACATACCTCTTAAATGTCTTAAGTAGGATAGAAACCAATGCTTTTTTTTATTTATTAACTCATACTCCAAGAGATAAATGCTACTAGTGTTTCCATTTTATATGGTTAGAAGTGGAGGGTGTTTAGCTAACGAGCAATGCATGGAATTTCACTCTCACTGGTATGGATTTGCTTTACTTAGGAACTGTACAAGAAGCACAAATCAGTGCACTTAGAACACCTGTGTCTGAAATTAATGTTCATTGCAGTGGGAGGTTCAGACCTGCTCAAGAAGAAACACAGCTTTGTAGAAAGTTGTGGTCATCCTTTAGGATACACAAGAAATTGAGAACACATCCCTTCCAACAGAAAATAAGATCAGAGAATAATATAGAGAATATTCTGAAAGTGCATTACAACAGATTAGTTCTTATTTCCATGTCATTTGGAAATTCAATAGCCTGCTCTATCTACAATCAAATTTCATTTTCAAAGAATCATTTAGTCTTGGAAGATGTATTCCACAAAGCATGAAGATGCATTACAGGTGCCAATTCACCGAGTTCAGAGGATTTTGAAAAACAGCTTTGTGAAGGAATTCTTAGTAACAAAAAATAAACACATTTCTTGAAGAAAAAAAAAAAACAATGGGAAGTGAGCAACCTCACATACATGGAGTCTTCAGTTCTCACATGCTTCTGAAAGGGTCTATTTGAATATCAAAATGGTAAGGAAACCATTACATAGCACTTAATATGAGTCAAGTTGTTTTCTATGGACAAGAAACATTTTGATGTACTTTATGTTCACATGATTTGTGTAGGGCATATTATTTGGCCAACTTTACTTAACAGATAAAGCTGTAGTATAAGAAAGTGAAGCTAGTAGAGAAAAAATTCAGACACCGGCAGTGTGGTGTTAGCTTTAAACATTTGGCCATCTTAACTTTCAACAATGGATAGCAATAACAACAACAAAGAAAGAATAATTGAGCAGGAAAGGAAACTTTCAAATGGAACTAAGTGAGGTCTGTGACTCTGCTATGGGCAAGACTTTAAATACAAGAGCAACCTTAACTCCTATCTTTTATGAGTAATATATAAGATTAACTTAAATATTTTATACTCTACTTATGCATAGCACATATAATACCAGTATTAATCCATGAATATGTAGTTGTACTTTTTCTTATATATTGAGAAATGAATAAGATATTTCATAGTAGGAAGTTTAAAATAAATAAAATTTTAAAAATTTCTGAAGTACCATATCTGAGAAATTAGTTCTAATTTCAATGGATATTTGGTTGTCATAAAATTTTAATTAATTAAAATTGCATCCTGATAGCAGTTTTCCTTCCTTACTATCCTTCCAGTCCTTCCCCCTCCTCTGCTCCCCTATCATCCACTCCTCCTCCATTTTTTTTCAGAAAAATGAAGGCCTCCCATGGATATCAAACAGTCTTGAAATAGTAAGTTGCAATAAAACTAAGCACACCCTCTCCTATTGAGGCCAGAAGAGGCAGAGCAGTTGGAGCAAATAGTCCCAGAGGTAGGCAATAGAGTAAGATAGTCCATGCTCCCACTGTTAGAAGTTCCAAGCTATACAACTATAACATATGTACAGAGAAACCAAGTCAGTCTCATGCAGGTTTCCTGTTTGTAATCCAGTCTCTGTGGGATCCTATAAGGTCACATTAGTTGACTATGTAGGCTTTCTTGTGTGTCCATGACCCCTCTGCTTCCTATAATCCTTTCTCCCCTCTTCCACAGGATTCCTTAAGCTTTCCTGCATCTGTTTCCATCAATTTCTGGATGAACTGTCTCTGAGGATAATTATGGTAAACTCCTGTCTGGAAGTATAGCAGAATATCATTAATATTGTCAGATTTGGATTCCCTCTCATGACATGACTCTTAATCTGGGCCAGTCATTGGTTTCCCCATGACTCAAATTTACTCCACCTTTTACGCATTCACATCTTATAGAGAGGACTAATTCAGAGTATGAGGATTTATGACTAGGTTGATGTCTCATCCCTCTCTTGTCTGGTTAGATGAGATGAACAGACCAGGCTCCATATTGTCCATTGCTACCAGTCTTAGCTAGGATCACCCTCATAGATTCCTGGGAGTTTCTACTGTTCTAAATTTTTAGCTTACCCTGTAGATACCTTTCCCCCATTTCCAGTGCACTTGCCTCTATTCTTTTCCTACCTAATCTCTCCATTCTCATTCTCATCCCCATTCCTACCCATTCCCCTCTCCCTATCTACCCAGGATGGCTGTTGTATTCCCCTTCTCAGTGAGATTCAATGTAAAATCAGATACAATAAGCCTTATAGAAGAGAAAGTGGAGCATAGCCTTGTACTCAATGGCACAGATGATGATTTCTTAAATAAAATACCAACAGCTCAAGCACTGAGATCAACAATTAATAAATAGGGCTTCATGAAACTGAAAAACTTCTGTAAGGAAAAGGACACCACCAACAGGACAAAATGGTAGCCTACAGGATAGGAAAATATCTTCCCCAACCCTACATTCAACACAGGTCTGACATCCAAAATATATAAGAACTCAAGAAAACAGACATCAACAAACGAAGTAACTCTTTTAAAAATGGGGTACAGTTGTAAACAGAATTTTCCACAGAGGACTCTCTAATGGCCAAGAAGCACTTAAGAAATGTTCAACATTCTTAGTCATCAGGGAAATGCAAATCAAAACAACTCTAAGATTCCAACTTAACACCTGTCAAAATGGCTAAGATCAAACACTCAATCAACAGCTCATGCTGGCAGGGATGTGGAACAAGGGGAATGCTGCTCTTAATTCCTATTTATAACACGTTCAAAGTTGTGTTTGATCTGTTTAATGGTGCACATGTCTACATCAGACAGGCTAGCTTATATTTAGTCAATGTCTTAGGAGAAGAAAGATATTGGTTACATAGGAATTTTTTTCTTTTGCACTTGGTTTCGTAAGATCCAGGCTGTACTGAAACTCACTATATATCTATGCTGGTATTCCCAGCAAGGTATTCCCAGCAAGTACTAATATGTCTGCCTTGACAGAGAATTTTTTTCCATATCTACTTTTCTACTTGACTTAGGAGTATATCTTAGTAGAATAATATTTTTGCATCAGGTATAGTTTCAATAGAGGGTAAAGAAAAAATTGTGAGCCAAAGGGTTTCAATGCTTTCTTACTATGCAGATAAAATTCTTACTTTTGTTTTTATATTCAAAGAAATTTATATGGCCACATACAATCAAATAGACTTCAGATATGTAGAGAGAAGAGAAGTGTGTTTAGTGATCAATAACATATCCAACTACAACCCAACTCATTGTTTAACATTATCCGTACGAGCTGAAAATTTGAGATGATTCTCAAATTAAGTTTTGAATAGTCTTCCCACAAACAAAGACCACTCACACAATACAGTGGGGTTATTCTAAACATTCCTCTTCACCACCATGTCTTTCCGTGCCCCACAGTTATATTTTCTATGTCACAAGTCTTTCCTTGAAGTTATCTTTCTATTGGATGCTTCTTATTTTGTTTAGTCTCATCCCATTCTGTTGAACATACATCCCAGTAAGGCTTGATTATACAGTTGTTACAAAAAGATAAAATCGTTTGTCTATCTTGCTTTAAAATCTTTCTAACTTTGAACAATTCTGGGAGGAATCCCAAGACTATGCATATACAAAGTAACCCCTCTAGTATTGAGCTATATCTCAGTTCTCCCATAAGACTACAGATCTGCCATTCTATCAGTCTGGACTAGACCCTAATAGCCCAATAAACTCAATGAGCAAGATAATTGTAATTCTTAGTGATTCTCTTCTGTGCCAACAATGCAGCAAAAATCTATTTGATCAGCAAAATTCTTATGAAAAGCTTACTCTTCCCTTCTGACAGTTGTCCCAAGTTCCATACTTTCATACACCTTGACTATAAGTCACATTCATTTTGTACATATTTTGGTATTTATTGACATAATCTCTCTCTCTCTCTCTCTCTCTCTCTCTCTCTCTCTCTCTCTCTCTCTCTCTCACTCACTCTCTGTCTACATGTTTGTAGGTTTTATTAGCTGCGAACCAAGGGAAGTATTTATTAGTCATTTTATTGTTGTTTATACCACCTTAGTGCTTAAGTTATAAAAGATACTTAGTAAATTTCATATAATGCTGGAGGCCTAATCAAACAGTTCTAAAACAGAACTGAGTACTTATATGAATCACAATTAAATCAGAGCAAGGTAGACTCAAGCAAGAGGGAACACATAACAGAAAGAAAGCTTAATAAATCAGGGAATGAGGTAATGGAAATAATTTGTTTATGATATGGAAAAGTAAATATGAGAAAATATTTGAGAAAAGAGGAAAAAGAAATGTTTGAATAGACATTGAATTGTGAGTCACCAAGCATATATTCTAGTGTGAACTTTCTTATATAATGTGACTTAGAGAAAAAGGGAATTTAATGTTTTCATAGTATTTCCTCTCAAAATGAAATCAGTCTAACAGAAAATGGTGTTTGCTTCAAAAGGAAAATAGCATGTTTCTCTAAATGGGAGTTTTTCTATTCTGAAGATTTATAAAATCAAATGTTTGCTTAACTATTTATAAAAATTATTATATTTTTGACACTTGACTTTACTTTATCTATTCTGTATTCCAGAAATGATCCAAAATTCTGGTGTAGTCAGCTTTTTACAATTGTATAACCATAAACAATTTTCATACCTACTCCATTATGTGTGTATATGTGTGTGTATTTGTGTGTGTGCATGCGTGTGTGTGTGTGCATGTGTGAGTGCGTATAAATGTATATGTATATATACACACACATATATTCACATAAATATTTTCTTTCTACCTCAATTTCTGTTTTGTTGTGTTTTCTGTACATGAATCTTATAGAAAAATTTAAGGAGTCTATTGCTGGATAAAATCTGTATACATATACTACATATGTGTCTGTGTGTGTGTGTGTGTGTGTGTGTATGTGTGTGAGTGTGGGTGTATAAGTGTGTATGCTGAATAAAATCTGTTTACATATAATATATACATATATATGTATAAACATTAAAAATATATATGCATATAAAATTAATAACAATAAGAAGCAATCAACTTAAGTGCTATAGGAGGAATTTGAAGGAGAGTCCTTGAGATGGGCTATTAGGAGAAAGAGTGAGGGAAAAGTGGTACAATTCCATTTTAATTTTTAAAATTATATATAAACAATCATCAATTTTAATTTTAAGTGTGGTAGATATATTGGTACCCTAATAAAGGTGAAATTGTTTAATCCATATTTTATAATTTAAACAAATATCTTTTATATTAAAACATTAATCATATGAGATGATTGAGTACCTTTAAATCAGCAAAATCTTTTTGGTATATTATATACACACAGCTTTTATACAGTAATAGTCTGTTTCAAGTTTTCTATAGGATTCATGTACAGAAAACAAAGAAAAACATAAAATTGTTGAAGACAAGGAAAATATTCCTTGTAACCACAGCAGTTTAGTGATCGCTTATTAAACTTGGTTGGGTTTTTGATTTTTTTCCCCTTGCCTCTGGAGTCAAATATGACTTTTCCAAGTATAACTTGCTGAAAGGATGATAGGATGTTTAGGCTTATAGCAAAAAAAAAAATTGCTAAAAGCCTTTCCAGGACTAAAGGGGGAAGAAAATGGCCAGCTTCACTGTTTCAACAGTGAGATTGGATTGAAGATTGACGTGGCTTGAAAGAGGAGAAGACTCTTAAAGAATGCTTTACAGCTGGCAAGATGGCTCAGCAGGTAAAAGCACTGACTGCTTTTCCAAAGGTCCTGAGTTCAAATCCAAGCAACTACATGGTGGCTCACAACCACCCATAATGAGATCTGACACCCTCTTCTGGTGTGTCAGAAGACAGCTAAAGTGTAGTTATGTAAAATAAGTAAATCTTAAATTAAAAAAAAAAAAAAAGAATGTTTTAGTTATAGTTTGCAACATACTTGTGGTAGCATGAAAATGTGCCAGTTGGGACAGGTTGTTTGAGATGTTCAGTGCATGAAGAATTCAACTCAGGTAAAGAATTTGATTAGAAAGAAAATAAATGCAGTTCACTCAAGAAAATTAAACTAGAAGCTAAATTTACAATGAGAATTTTTTTTTACAGGATCTTTCGCTCACCCAGGCACTGATGAGCAAATGATATTTTTAAGCAAGCACCTATTAAAATATATTCCTAAACTCATAAATACAAACTGTTCAGTCTCCACAATACTTTGTATATGTATATTTTCAGGACTGACCATTTGATATTGAATAACCTATTGATGCGCTCTTCTCTGGGTAAAACTACTTATACTAAAGGATACATCTACAAAACAAGTCCCAGACTTTAAGCTTTGGGAACATTGCAGAACATGGGGTGAAAAGATTATAAGAGCCAGAAGATCTGGGAGTTTGCTGTGAGAATTTTTTTTTCGCTTAATAATGCCAAAATCTATGCCCATAAAGTTTACCAACATGACTGCTTAATATATGAGCTGAACAGCGATGAAACCTATAGACATGCTAAAGTAGACAGGGAAAAAACGATGAGGGACTACTATACCTAACTCAGAAATGCTAAAAACCAAAGCCACTGTTAGTTGCCACCTCCTGCAAAAAAGCCACACCTTCTAAGTTTTCACAAAGTGTACCTCTAACTGAAGCCCAAGCCACTACAGGCAGGAGTAATATATAGTAGAGGGGATGCCACAATCTTCCTTGGCACATTAAAAGTAAAAGAGGTAACTTATTCAATACAAAGGAGTCTCTCATTCTAGGACTTATATTATGAAATGATGTTATAGCCAAGTTAGGGATTTTTCAAGAGAATTCTAAATATTTTATTTTATTTAGTACATGTATATACTAGTTTTCTCTAAAATAACAATAGTTCCTGGGATATGGAAGAAGGTGTTCAAGAATATTCATAGTTTTTTTTTTATTTTGAAAAGTAAGAGAAAAGAAGAAAAAGAAAAATTGTGAGCCCTCTATTGTATATGACACACATATAATTACAATGACTAGGTTTTTAATTTAATTTGAACCTCTCTCATTTGAACAAAACATGTAAACTTAGGGTTCATAAAAATATAGATGAACTACTGCTCAAAGCATATGATTCTAAACACAATATTTATAATATTTGTATGAAGTAGATTCTATGTAATAAGTTGTTTTTCAACATCATTGAAATGAAGGTGATCTACTGAAATGGCAATTTCCTATTTTAAAATAGTACTGTGCACATGTTGATGGGATTGGAGATATTTATCATGCTGTTGTCCAGGCCAAGAGTACATTTTAGCACTCTGATTTTTTGCTTCTCAAAAAAAAAAAAAAAGAAAAGAAAAGAAAAGAAAGAAAGTGAATTCCATATGCTTCAGCAACCATGTCACGATGTTCTTTATCCTTATTAAATTTTAAATAGAAGTTGAGTGAAGTATCACAAATTAATTGTCCTAGAATAGTCTCGAGTGTAGTTATTCTGTGTAGCCATTCTGCCAGATGAATAAAGACTCATAGACATAACTTAATTCATGGTTTAAGAATGAGCTGATGTTTTAAAACTGGTAAGTTTTACTTGAGTTTTTAAGAAACTAGTATCCAACCAAGATACAACAGAAAATGAACTACAGTAAGAATGCTTTCCTTAAAGTTGGAGGAATAGGGAAAACATACATATATACTTCTATATCATATACCATTAGATATGATGTTATTTGAATAAATGTGTGTATCTTGTGTTGACTTTTAAATATGAAGGAAAAACAATCCATTTGTTCCTTTTTACATCTCTTATCCTACTTCCTAATAAAATAGACTAAATTTGTCTGGCTAAATCATTGTAATTTACTACCATATCTCAAAAAGTCTGCCTAGATGTTGTTACATTTTAAAATTTATGTATCTATCTATGTATCTTTTATCATCTATCTATTATCATCTAACTATCTATTATCTATTTATTAAATTAAAAAATGTTAAGTGTCTTATACTTTACTAAGCCAACCTGACTGAGGTCTTATATTGTTTGTTTTTGTTTTTTGTTTTTGTTTTTTCAAGACAGGGTTTCTCTGTGTAGCTTTGGCTGTCCTGGAGCTCACTCTGTAGGCCAGGTTGGCCTAGAACTCACAAATATGCCTGCCTCTGCCTCCCAAATGCTGGGATTAAAGACATGTGCCACCACTGCCTGGCCAAGGTCTTATGTTTTATGAGCATGCTGTAATCAGTAACCCTTTATAAACATCATAGCCTTGGAATAAGTAGTTATTCTTAAAAAGTCAAAAAATACAAAGAGATCCACAGCATTCTGTCCCTGAATTCATCCAGAAGAATTCTCGCAAGGTTGGTTTGAGTCTCAGGTGAATCAGTTACCAGCTTGACTGCTCTCAAAAACTGAATACAATCATTTAAGAATAGATTTTTGTGCTCAGAGTGGGCATGTTAAATGGAAAACACATATTTCAAAGAGTGAGAATGCAACTTCATAGCTGTGAACATTAGTAGAAAGCACAGAGCATATTGGTCACACAGTTGTGAATGAACCCACAGGTAAGAAATTTCAAAGGCATTTATAGTTCCTGTGTATACAATGGTTCCTGCGTATGCAAATGATTTCTAATCAATATGCCACAACTATTTTAAAATCAATGATGAAGAACTGGTAAATCATTGATGAAGAATTTGTTCTTCTAATAACTTAAATAGAAATGAGGACATGAAGATGCCAGGACCTTCTCCACAGTTGCTCACTCTATCATAGAACTTTACAGTTTGACATGAAAGAGCGTTATAACAGTCCATTTAATTAAATAATCATTGAGTATCCTCTAGAGCTTTGGTCATGGATGAGCTCTGAAAAGGCCAATACCAAAGGATATATAATTGCAGAATTATTGTATCAGTCTAAGAAACAATATTTTTCTGCTTACGTTCTCACTTTAGTCCTTCTTAGAAGAACAAAATACTCACAGGAGCAAATATGGAGATAAAGTATGTCGGCTTGTGTGTTGGAGGCTTTCCACCGAAATCTTCCACCAGAACTGGTGCAAGAGCCCTAGCGAAGGGAAGTGAGCACAAGCCGGGGGCCTTCTCTGCCATGTCTTCCAGGCCACTCCCGAGTTGTCCTGACCTGAGTCGGGGGCCGGGCTGGGCCGAAGAGAGGCCGAGTAGCCAGTGAGGAGTGAGGTACAGCTTCAGGACACATTTCAAGAGAACAGACCTCTTCCCAAGTGTTACAGCTCTTAGAGCAAAAGGCTCAGACAATGGAGTAGATCTTTCAGGTGCTATACTTTTACTTCCCTGGATAATATAGATAGATAGATAGATAGATAGATAGATAGATAGATAGATAGATAGATAGATAGATAGATAGATAGATAGATATAGGTATAGATATAGATATAGATATAGATATAGATATAGATATAGATATAGATATAGTTTTGGGGTTCATTCAGATTTCGACAGCAGTTATCTCTCATTTGTTTGGGCTGCGATTCTTTATTTGTATGTAAGAGGGCTTGACCAATATTCCCCACCACTCCTGCTGGGGCGATTGTGGAGGTTTGGGACTGAAATACGAACCAGGGGCCCAGAGTTATAGACGAACACCTTCCGTCCCATGCAGGCAGAAATTACCCACTGGAGCTCATGAGTTCTAGACTTATACTCGACTGGGCCCAGGCTGCCTGAACAGACCACTGCCCCACAAAAGTATAGAGCAGAGACTGAAGGAAAGGCCACTAAGAGACTGTCGCACCTGCGTATTCATCCCATATACAGTTACTAAACCCAGACACTATTGTGGATGTCAAGAAGTGCATGCTGAAGGGAGCCTGATATAGCTGTCTCCTGAGAAGCCCTGCCAGAGCCTGACAAGTACAGTGGCAGATGTTAACAGCCAACCATTGGACTGAGTGCGGGGTCCCTAACAGAGGAGTTGGAGAAAGGACTGAAGGAGTTGAAGGGGTTTGTAACCCAAAAGGAAGAACAACAATATGAACCAACCAGACTACCCAAAACTCCCAGGGACTAAACCATCAACAAAGGAGTACACATGGCTCCAGCTGCATATGTAGCAGAGGATGGCCTTGTCATGCACCAATGGGAGGAGAGGTCCTTGGGCCTATGAAGGCTTGATAGATGCCCCAGTGTAGGAGAATCTAGGGCAGGGAGGTGGGAGGAGGTGGGAGGAGGTGGGTGGGTGGAGGAACACCCTCATAGAAGCAGGGGGAGGGAGGATAACTGGGAAAAGGGATACTATTTGAAATGTATATGAACAAAATATCCAATAAAAAAAGAAAAAAATATATATTCTTTTTGATGTTAATAAACAATGTTTGGTACAAAACAAAGTGGTTCTCAAAAATATATCATGAATAGGAGAACTTTGAAATTCCCTATTGTGAAATTTCACTGTGAAAAATCAGAGACCACCTCTGAACTTACACCTGAACCCTGGGTAATAAATATGAATACAGGTTGGAACATCAAGAATTGTCTGTTTCTTCAGCAAAGAGAGGTAATGTAAATAAAGTCATGTCAGGAAAGTTAAAATTCAGAGCGAGCTTAGGGGATTTAGAAAAGAGTATTCTGATTCTAACACTAGTACATAAATCTGGGGTTAGATAACAAAACAATTAAAACCTTTTGGAAATAAAAAAAGCAATATTTCTAGCTACAAAATAAATTTCATGCCTGTAATTCTCTTTGCAAGATAGAAATTTTTTCAAAATGAAATTTGGAATTCTGCTATAAAATTTATTTTATTTTACCTATAAAATGACAAATACGCATGAAGACCCATAGTTTAACTATTATAATTATTGATTGTCATTGTCTTTTCCTGCTTAATTTGGTTAGTAGAATCTTCCACAGATAGTTCAATTTTTTTTTTTTGTAAGCTTTTAGTGAGTCTATGCTGTTCAAGAACCTGGATAACCACGGTTCATTTTTAGTTGCTCACACAGACACATATACACACATGTCTGTGTGTGCACAAAGCCTCATATAACATACCTAAACATTCTTCCCTGAGAATTTTTGTTGATGTTTCTGATCATCTACATACCTGTAAGTGCATATATTATCAAAAGATGAAAGTGGCTTTAAAGATTCTGGTCAAACATCTCTTTATAAAAGCTATTTTAGTATACCCTCATAGGAACTGAGTTTAAGAAAAGAGTCATATCGACCTTAAACATGTCATTAAATATTTGTGCTACTTTTATTACAGGAAAATGACAACTCTTCAAACAGACACTTACTTGATTGATAAGAGTTGTAACTAGGCGATGTAACTAGGCGCTGGAGGGAGAAACTGAAAGGAAATCTAAGTGCCAGGTGTTTTAAAAATAAGTTATGATTTTTGAGAAACAAATCTTTTCCTGAAAAGGGAAGTGATGACATAGAAAGTCTATCTTGCAAAACCACAGGGAGAATTTTCTATTCGGAGTTAGGGCTTCAGTTGAAAAGGGAATCTGTTAGTCAGTTAAGACCCTGCCCTGGCTCGTGTCTGCGCCTTCCCCTGGGTGTTCAAATTAAAGGTATATGCCACCAGACCCTTCTCACTCATTAGATGTAGCCTCTCTCATTTTGGAGACTTTCATATTTCTATAAATACAGGTGTGGGGCCATTATTAGGAACATGAAAAACATTCCAGAGGTTAGCAGGAAGCATACCCAGCAAAACAATGATTGGCTTTCCTCCAATAGACACCCAGCCAGTAGCTCCTCAGTACAGCAGTACAGCGTAGCTGTAATGTCAGGTGGTATGACCTTCTGTAAGTTGCCACAGTTTCTATGATTTCCTGAGGGCAGTAGTCATGCCATGCACTTCACAGCACACATACACAGCCATCAGCTCTTAGATGCTTCCTGTCTCTTCACCTGTGTCCTTTCCTGAGCCTTGGAATTGGAGAGGTGGTGGTAACAACAATGTTCCATTTAAAGCTTCACACTGTCTCAGGAATTCACGCTCGATTTCCTCTTACACAATCTATCTGCATGCACAGCCCCATGTCATTTAAGGTGCATAGAAATCTGAGTAGCAGAAGTGAGAAATACTCGCATGGCTGCCGAAAAGAACGCCAAGGGTCAATCATCATGACCAGCCCTCTTTAACCTGTTCTTTTCCATCTTGTTCTTAATATGAGCAACTATTTGTTCTTGTCCCACCAAAGTGGAAGAATTCTACTATCAGAAACCTTCAAAATCATTTTCAGCCAGGGAGCCGCAGGGTCTGTTAAATCTTATAAAATCTCAAGAAAATGTATACTGTGTGGCCTTTCTCTAGGGTCAATTTAGTGCTAAAGGCAATGTTTTAAACTGAATGTTCTCAAAGCTAGAAAGATCTGCAGAGGGTATTTGAATACCTCATTCCTGGCAATTGAGTTACATATCTCCTAACCACCACACATGCTCAAATAATTTTAACATGACCAACACATCCACAAATATATGATAGAATATAATAAAAGAAACATCATCCATTTTCCTATTGTCATCCTCATTTGAATCTGTCCACATAATTACCCTCTCTCCAAATGTTTTAAATAAAACATTACCTTGTTTCCCTTTTATGTCCCTCCATGAGTTCTTTTATCAAAGAAAGCCTGAGAGAAAAGGGCCTTGAGCATTCCTTTATAGTCACTCCTATAACTGGGAGGGACCACATTTCATTACTAATCAGGAAAATGTACTTCATTAGATCACATAAAGAAAACATTCTATGGCCACTTGACTTTTCACCTTTATAAACAGAAAGATGTCAACTTTGACCTAAAGAACCCATGCATTTTAGGGACTTGACCTTATTCTAAAACATTTTGTTACATAGTAAGTAAGGAGCATTTGTGCACCATGAAGGCAGTAGAAATGTAATTCAGGTCATTCTCTTTTTTGGAAAAGTTAATTGTGTTGGCCAAGTGTATGTGAGTGTGCCTGAATGTCTGTTTGTGTATGTGTGGGTGTATATGTGTATGTGTGAAAGAGAGACACAGAGACACAGAGAGAGACAGAGGGACAGATAGAGACAGAGAGATAGATACAGAGGCAAAGAGAGAGAGAGAGAGAGAGAGAGAGAGAGAGAGAGAGAGAGAGAGAGAGAGAGAGAGAGATCAGTTTCATACATACATGTATACATGCAGAATTAAGAAGATTGGGTGGGAGGTGGGCATTAGCTCTCTCTTTTGGCTGTTCTGTTATTCCAGTCTCTATGCATTCCAACCAGTTCTCATGTCTTTACATCCCATATTGTCGTAGAAGAATTGTGATTACAGTTAAACTCCATCGCATTTACAGTTTGGATTCCAAGTGTGGAACTCAGGTCATCAGACTTATTGTGATCAAGGTGCTTTTATCTTTTATGATAACCCCAGCTCCACCACACAGGTTGTTCTTGATGCTGTGTTAGCAGTGATGTGGATCAGTGACTTAGAGGTATCAGATAACAATTGCACTACTAGGAATGACATGTTAAATCTGGTGTCAATATAAGCCTGATGATACAACCATGAAATCTCAGGCTTCATAAAGAAGGTGGATCCCAAATTTAAGCTGCGCTGAGTGACTTTTACTATATTCTAGGAAACTCAATAAGATCCAGTATCAAAACAACAAAAAGAGTGTGATAGATAGATAGCTCAATGGTAGAGTGTCTACATAGGACTTAAAGCTTATTCTTTTATCCATAGTAGGAAAAAACAGTTTGAGATTAACCTCAAACTTTGCAAAGCTATCAAACCAAAATGATAAACAGATGTGCTTAAAAGGAATCCTGGGAACTGAAGGACAGCTCATTGCTAAAACATTATGCAAATATGAAGACATGAGTTAAAATTCCAGAGCCCCCCAAAAAGTTGTTCATATGGTTGATGATCCCAGTGCTGGTGAGATAGACTCTGGCAGATTCCATGGGCTCCAATGGCAGCTAGTCTAGATGAGTGGGTGAATTCAAGGTCAGAGACAGTCATTTTCTCAAAACTTAAGTCAGAAGGTGTCCTGAGAAATATTACCTAATGTAAACCTCTGATTTCTCTTACAGCACAGTAAAGAACACAAATGGGTATGTTTTTATGTGCATGCATGGAGACACGCACACACATGTTAAATCCTACATGAAGGTTTCAATTTGAGAAGAGGACATGGAGGCCATGTTGTGAATATTTAACATAAATCACTGACAATTTCTACACAAAGGATCTTATAAAACCTTGTATCATTCCTTAAAAGTAAATTGTTCTTGGCGGTTTTGTTTGTTTGTTTATATCTGTGTAATTATTTGCTTAATTTTTATACATAGAGAAAACCTTCCTGCTCTCACAAGTATAGATGTTCAACTATGGTATGTTACAGATAGCTATCACAGGGTACGTGAGAAAATCCTGATAGTTGGCTTATTATACATGTGTACTTTTGCACCATGCAGAGTGAAAGGCACTCATGGACCAACTGTTTCCTTTTGTTTTGTTGTTCAATACATAAAGCAGAAGGATGTATTTAAAGAAATATTTTATTCTCAATAAAAATAGGCTTTAGTATAAATAAATGCATATCAATTTTTCCTTTGAGTAAAGTTCATTGAACAGAAATCATGGAAGTAATTTGCCTTTGCCAATTATAAAGGCATCTGCATTTCGGTCAGTCTGAGGCACAATAACCAATTTGGTTAGATTTTATCTTGCTATTTTCACTTTCCATCGTGTGAATTTTCATGAAAACTAGAGACCTAGTGCAGTAACAAAGTTTGTGTAAAAGATGTTGCTACGTAGAAACGTTTAAGATATGCTTCAGAAATGTGATCCAAGAAGTGAATGCTTAAAATAAATATCAAATCTATATTTGGGTAAGAGACCTACTCAAGTTCAGTGTCTTCTGAAATCTTCTGTCATGTTAATCACAGTGAGTACTTTACAGATACTTTTATGTGTGTACCTGTCCCTCTGTCTCTGTCTAACTTGGCACTCATATTTACCACAGTATATTTATCCATATATTTCAGACATACATGCACATGTTCTAAAATATTCATATTTGTATTCCAGAGAAGAAACAAGATACAATAGTATTAATAAAAAATAGAAAACCTTTTCTGTGTCTTAAGTAACTTCAGATCTCCAGGATAACTCATGATATCACCCAAGAATGCCCCACAATCTTGCATATTATATCCCAAAATATCACCCAAAGATATCCTACAATATCACCATCACCTCCAGACTGTGTAGAGGAGTGGGATAGTACCTTAGAGCGAAGATTTTAAAGTTGGCAATGTGTCCATAAAGGTGGATGATTTCCAGTCTCAGTCTTTCCCACAGAAATCTGTGTTTTCCCTATTTCTCTGTCTGCTGCCTTGCCTTTTACCTGATGGTGGTTAAATTGTGAGTTCAGAGTTATGTCTGTTTCTGACACATGTGTGTGTCCTTGTTTAGAACCATCATGACACAGTGATATTTTCCAGAGGCTTTCTAACTTCTAATTCAGAACAAATCTTTCCAAAATGAATGCTGGAACATTCTTAGACTTTTCTCATTCTTTTCTGTTTCTTCATAGGAGGGGCAGGCACAGGTGACTTTCTCAACACATTTGCCCACCCTGGTCAACTGACTGGACAGTATAAAATGAAATATAATACTTTAAGAGGAGCTGAGAATATTGATTTGAGTGGAAAATGTATTGAGTTCTTTGCATATGTCATATATATATATATATATATATATATGACACTGATAAAACAAAAATATATATCTGTGTTTCTCAAGTTCATGGTTTTAAAAATGCAATTATCCAAGATGTGAACAAAGTTATGAATGTTGCTATAGAAATCCTTGAACTCTCCTTATTACAAATGACACTATTAGAACTTCAACTTTAGATGTTTCTAAAGGCAATAATAATGTGTCCCTTATTTTTAAGTTCAACTCTTAGTTCCATTTCTACTTTCCTTATTCAGTTATATGATCTCTGTGACAGATTTTATTAAGTCATAAAAATTTGACTTTACTATTAATTACAATGAAAATTTTGATTGTTTTACATTTTAGAATTAATCGGTATGAAGAATTGGCTGCATAAAACCATGTCATTGAGTGTCAATCACTATCAATGATAACATTTTACATTGATGAGGTTGAGGTTATTGGACATTCATCGCACACAGAGTATGGGGTTAGCCGTACTTACTAGTTATTAGTATATATATATATATATATATATACACATACATATATATGTATGTATATATATATATATCAAAATGAAATCAGACTGCAAAATAAAATCTCTTATTTTATCTTCCCTTAAGCTATTGCTTTTATTTTTCACTATACAGTTTTCATACTTTAGTATAAGGAATGGTATTCTACAAACTATGAAGACCAATATTTTGAATGATTTTTTAATTGATTGTACACATTTTGGCTCTTAGAGTTTAAATGCATCTACTTAAAGACACTGGACTCTTGATTAATTTTCTTAATAAATGACTGTAATCCCTCCCTACTTCTTTCATTTCAGCTGTCCTGTTTCCATGTGTAACTGAGAAATATTTGTAATACAAACTTAATGGATAAAAATAATTTCAGAAATCAGATGAACAAGGCTGAAAATAATGAATTTGCCAGACTGGACAGAGACCTCAATCCTAGACAAAGAACTATAGGCACCAGAGAAAATCTGGGAAGACGATGGTTGGTTGGTCTTTCCCGGGGAAGAGCATACAAACTGGCTCTCCATGGCCCAAATAGGTCAAACATACATACAGGTAGCTTTCAACAGACTGAACTTGTTATATTTCTGAATATATAGGTACAGCCATATATGCATGCAAAAACAATTAGTTAAAAAAGAGTCATGACTCTGAAGGAGAGTGGTGAGGGTTATATGGGAGAATATGGAGGGAAGAATGGAAGAAGTGTTGTAATCAAATAATAATTTCAAAAATGTTGAACATATTTAGAGATTCCAAAACTTTAGAGAAACCTTGACTTTTGTATTAAGCGATTTTTTCTTTTTCTTGTTTTAAATTTTTTTAATTAATTAATTAATTAATTTTTACACACCATAGTTTATTCCCCCCATCCCATCCAGCCTCCGACTGTTCCATATCCCATACTTCTTTCCCACCCCATCTCCACGTGGATGTCCCCACCCCCCACCCAACCTGACTTCTAAACTCCCTGGGGCCTCCTGTGTTTGAATGAACACAGACCCGGCAGTCCTCTGCTGTATATGTGTTGTGGTCCTCATATCAGCTGGTGTAGGTATCTGCTGCCTGTTTGGTGGTCCAGGGGAGGTCCTAAGACCTGACACTATTACTGAGGCTATGGAGCACTCACAAAAAGGAACCTAGCATGATCATACTCCAGAAGACCCAACAAGCAGCTGAAAGTGTCAGATGCTGATGTTTGCACCCAACCAATGGACAGAAGCTGCTGACCTCTGTTGTTGAATTAGGGAAGGCTGAAAGAAGCTGAGGAGAAGGGTGATCCTGTAGGAGGGCCAGCAGGCTCAATTAATCTGGACCCAGGAGAATTTTTTTCTTTTTTATTCTCATGAAATAAAAATATACCTACTTAAGTTCTCACCAAGATCTGTCCATATGTTGATTATGTGATACCAACATCCCTTTCATGCTAGCTAAATTATGTTTGATTTTTTAATTAAAATAGGGACATCCACATAAGAACAATTAAATACTTCATCCCCCAATTTCTTTTCTGTTTTCTGTTTTATAAGCATGGGCTGCTTTTGATAGTCTATTTGAATGATTGATTCAGGATAACTAAAACCTCTGGAAGTTGTTTGCAGGAGGCCTTTATTGTGTGAAAGCAATTTCTGATTTGGGAATATGCAAAGTTTATTGTGTATTTAAAATGCTAAATCTCAATTTTTTAATCTCCTGCTGAATGTCCAGAAAATAGGCCTTTAAAGAACACAGGATAATTAACATTCAGTTTAATGGGCTCTAATTGTGAGCTAATATCTGATTGAATGGATAACGTTTCTGCATGTGGTTTTCTTCCAGGGAAGTATTAGAATAATGGACCATCAGAGTTGCTCAGATTCTTGCCAAAGTTTCCTCTCTGTAAAGAAGAAATATTAGTCCCAGAGCAAATTATTTCGAAGTCATCATTAATGCATAAGGAGGCAGACATGTTGAATATCTGATTTTGAAGAAGGGGTAGAAGAGCTGTTGGTCTGTCATTTGTAATCTTTTTCTTGGAGTCTATATAACACACCTGCATTCATTTTCCCAGAAATCATGCTTTGGCCATCTATGTTGAGAATCTGCTTTGTGTTAGACAGCACATCCATGTTTCCAAGCGTTCAATATTTCCCCTGAGTGCAAGTTCCCTCCAGGAGATATGAGGATCCAGGTACTGTTATCATTGAAAGCAATGTGCTCCCAAAAAATGATGAAGGCAGACTGAGAGACTTGAGAGGACAGAGCAGGCATCCCATGGCTCTGTTCCTGAAGCTTATGTATTTCCTACTACACTGATCCATTTTATAAACATGTGTTTGTTGTAAATGTTTTATTTCATTCTGAATGAGAATTGCATGACTTCTGTACAGAAAAATGAATGAAAATCAGTTGTTCTATATATACAAAATCTGATTCATATATTTCAATTTTATATTTCTAGTCTATAAAAGATGGAAAGTTTGGATATTAATGAATGTAATGATACTGTTTCTGAACATTTTGATATACAAAACAAATAAAATTTTGGATTCCTTTTGTTCACTGCTTTAATTTTGTATACAAATCATTATGTTATTATGTAAGTAAGATTAATTGAATGCATCACATTCTTATATATCTGAAGAAGCTTTGCTCTATTCAAGTAATTTTCTAATATATAATACATCATTAAATATTTAAGCGTAGTTTTATGTAATTCCTTTTGGAATAAGTATGATGTTTAAATAATTAGATATTTGTGTTGTTTTGGAAACAAAAAGCAATTTAGTAAAAATAAGCAAATGAAGCATGTGAGCAAAAAACTAAAGGTTATGAGTATTCACAAGCATTTCTAATAATAACTTACATGAAAGTCAATGATTACTTAAAAGTTAACACTCATAACTTCATGATTTCTGCACCACAGGCTTTAACTATGTCTAGAGGTTTTCTTGTGTTTGTCCCTTTCTTTTACTCCTGTATGGAATGTGGGGGGTATTACATTCATCGCGATGTAAGTGCACTGCTTAGTATAGAAGTGCTCCGTTCATATCGTGCTTGCTCCACTGAAGCCATGGTTGCTGCTGTATCATTATACAAGTACTGTTGCCATTTAAAATTAGGAAAATAACAGCTGGGATTCTGATCTGTAAGGAGGAGGAAAGATTGTGGGAGGAGTTGGGGAAACTGCAATGAGAGTATATTGTATGAAAAAAATCATTTTTAATTACAAAAATAAAAATAAAGAAAACCTGATGTTTGTGTACAGAGCAAGCAGATTAGTTGAGTCAGAGGTCTGCTAAAAGTTATTATGTCTTAGGTTGGATTGATTGTGTCACGAAATGCAAAGAAGGAGTAGTTAAGTACTATGAAATGAAGTCTTGAGTCTGACTGATCTCCTACTTGCTGTTTTTTCATACTATGGTATCAAAAGAAATAATGCAAGTATATTCCTTATAGTTACCTAAATCACCCACACTCAGCTTTGGCTTCTCTTTTATTCAAATGATTGACTCTTTCCTGTATCAACAGAATGGTAAGTAAGCTTACTTTAGGTAATGTATTCCACCTTCATTCAGCCCGATGAGCTACCGGCCATTTGCTGTAGCCATTCAAAATAAATAATAAACATTTCTAACACTTATGATAGGTAAGCATATGCTCAATATTTAGAAGTTGATCCTCACCTTAGACCCAACAAAGCTCTTGGGAGTGGACAGATGTACTCCTAACGTTTCTATTTCTCTATTTTAAAACTGGAGCTTCCAGCTATAAATGTAAAGAAAAATGTTTTGCTGAATGAGGTCTTTATTCAAGTACCATGTCTGAGACTAGAACCTAGGAATTTAAGCATAAAGTCAGCATCCTTCAATTAGTCTATTTCTCCTATAGAAACTACTATAGGTCAACTACTTTATGCTGTTATTCTAACTATTCCTCTTTCTCTGACTTCTTTCACCTTGTCCTTCTTTCCTTCTCCCCACCCTATTCTTGCTCTTCATATTTTGAAGGATAAGGCTGATTTACGTTGTTCATTTTCAACATGTATTACATGCTACTGTTTTTTAATGCACTCGAGGAAATACTAGATATGATAGACTCCCAAGATTTGTCCAGAACAATGAAGACCAAGTCTTATAATTAAAAATAGGAGGAAGCTGACATACGTAATGCAGTCAGAGTAAGGCCACCTTGCTCTATCACAGTACATTACGAGTTCATGCTCACTTAACTGCAGGATGGGGAATTGTTCAATCCTGAAGGTCATAATTTATCTTTGCTACAGTATATAATGAGGGTATTCCAGGGAAATATGTCATGCTTCTGAACAGTACCTATTATATTCCTGATAATGAGGTAAAAGTGATGAGAAATAACAGTTACACATAGAGAAGAAACATCTATTGATAGGTAGGAGCTGCCTTAAATCTTCCTATCAATAGCCAACAGTTGTGAAGCAAATATGTGACACAAAATTTCCCATTAACCAGAACATCTGTAATTCTACAAGTAAAGTTTAAATGACCTGTAAACATCAGGATACATCTCAGCTTTAAGAAGCAATAGTGGTTACTAACCTTCTTCATATTGTAACCTTTTAATGCAGTTGTACACACCTCATGATCAGTGACCCCTAACAATAAATTCATTTTGCTGCTATTTCATAGTTGTAATTCTGCTACTACCATTATTAATTTTAATATAAATATGTTATATGCAGGATATCTGATATGTAACCCCCTAAAAGGGGTTGTGACCCACAGGTTGAGAACCATTATCCTAATCTCCTTCAACATTTTGTCAGTAAATTCCAGGTTTTTACCACATCCCATGGGAGATGTCTGTAGCTTTTCTCACTGTCATAGAATGAATTCACTGGCAGGACCTTAAGATGCTCTTGTACCATGTAACTTCACTCAACTACTGTTTGGTTTTCTTTGAGTCTCTGTGACTAGAAGGTAGAAGAACAGTAACATATTATGGAAGGTAACATTGTGTTAAAGTTCTAAATTGTTTCTCAAATACAGGAAGAACTTGTGAGCGACTCTTGCTTTCGATAGTTTGAATACGTACAAAGTATAAATATATACCGATAAATAGACATGGCTGCTACATGTACACTCACAAGATTCAGATAAGTACTGCTTGTGATAGGTCTGGGAAATATAGATGAGCTGGTTATAATAATGATTTAATTAATTTATATATTAAGTTGACTGTGTAGTTGTTTTTCCAATGATACATTTTAGATCATAATCAAAAGATCATTTCCTTAATTTTATTTTGAAATCTTAATGACTTCTCCATTGAAGACAGGATAAAATGATACTAAACACAGTATTGTAACAGATGATATGAACCAGACTATGCAAGCCAAATGCCATATGTTTTAGTCTTAATCCCAGTGTCACTGTATTTAAGGATTGGGCAGTTAATGGTGTAATTACTTTTAAATGAAGTCATAAGAGACGAGTGAATTGGGACCAGTGTCCTTTGAAGAAGAAGAGCCTAGAAGTCTTCTCACTATGAACAAGCCCAAGAATAACCTTGGAGATACATTGATGCAGACTAGGCAAATCTCCTGCAGCAGAAACATAAATAAAGGACCACAAATAGATAACAAAGGGGAAAACAACGTGCAGCTGACCTGTGGCAAGGGCCTGGGGCCTTCTGTTCCAGCAGCCTCACAATTTCTGCCCATTTTCCAAGCTTTTCACGTATGTGTAAGGCTATTCTTCACTGTTTACCAAAAGCTGTGATCCCATCATCCCATTCTTTGACTCAGTTGTAAAGTGGAGAATTAGGTGATGGCGACAAGTCCTACATCACTGTAAACATATTTACCTGAAGGTGTGAATGACATTTTGTTAAAGATAAAATTAGTTGAAGAGGATCTATATACCAGGTCACACAAACACTTAAAACCTTAAAACCTTAGCTACCAAGGAGGAAAATGAGTTTTGATACCCTCTCTGCTCCATAGGGTGTCTTTCAGTGTGACTTGTGTGTGTGTGTGTGTGTGTGTGTGTGTGTGTGTGTGTGTGTTCCCCCATTTACAAGTTTTTTTACTTGTGCCTTGCTTTGCTTGAAACATTTCTGGCCTTTTAATTTTGTGCTTGGCAGAAAAATGAACTTGATCAAGTCCTAGAGAGGCTATCTAAGAGTCAAGAAGAGAGGCCTTAGCCAACGCTCACACTGCACAACCTGGAATTTAGTTTTTTCATCCTCCCAAACCACCAAAATAATACTAGCTCTAAGCTATCCAACCAATATTTGGCAAAACAGACATGATTAAAATAGACTCAACTCAGGAAAAGCAAGTAGTTCACTGCACTATTATGTGATGGAGGGTCACTTTCTATCCCTTCCCGTACTAGAACTCTTTACTTAGCATAGCTGATCTTGACTTGGGAAGCTCCTCCTCTCAAGTGCTAGGGTTACAGACATGTGCATATATATCTGGAGACTTATAGCATTTCCTGTATTACAATCAGCATGTATTCAGCCATTGTTGAACTTCTGGTCATAGACTTAGAGTTTTATGATTATGGTTTTATTGAATTTTCAGTCTAGACTGAGTATAATGGAACTTCTATGATATCTAAGGAACAGAGGTCAGTGAGTAAATTGATATTATTGTGGCAAAGAGTTTAGAATAAGCATCACTAATATAGCCACTCTTTTAAATTCCAAGCCCACATTTGTTTAACCATTACAAATCAATAAATCATTTCAACATTACAATATAAACCTATTTTTTAGCCTATAGAGACACTAGAAATTGCTAGTCAAATCGAATTAAATAAAACTTTTGGCCAAAGAGAATTCACAAAGTTTATTACTTGCTGGTACAATTTCTATGCCTGAAAAGAAACAGGACAAAGACTATTTCAATCATAAGTGATAAATTTAATGTTTGATAGCATAATCAAGTTGTCAAAAGCTTGGTCACTGCTTAAAGGGCTAATTATATGAACCCAGCACTAAAATTTAAAACCTACCATATACCAAATCACTTTGCTAGTGATAAAGAGAAAAGATCCCTGAACAAAAAGGCTTAAAATGTAATAAGGATCCAAATGAGTTAGTGATAGCTATCATAAAAATCTGGCAGGCATTCTATTTACAATTTGTAATAAAACTGTCACATATTAAATTTATAAAAGCATTTATCTTGGAAAAATAAATCTATTTGCCAAGGGCAAGTTAATAACCTCTACAGTTCATTTGAATATATGGACAGAAAGACAGCTTGACTAACAAAGCATGTAAAAAAAATTATTGAGGAATGTATAGGATGCTGGAACAATGGAGCATCACTCAATCACTCAGAAGGGTCCTATGCTATGTGTGAGCAGCAGGGATACTTTCTGCATCATCTGAAGTTCAAATCAGTACTGTGAACAATCCACCCTAGGGATGTGCACACAGAGAAAATGATATTCAAGTGTTCCATTTTCAGAAACAATTAAAAATGTTCCCATTTAAGTACTAAAGGAACATGTGGATTTTTAAAAGCACGTAATTGAATGCATGGCTGTTTCCTAGGATTAGAGATGATTTAGTTACATGAATAATCTAAAGAATGAAAATGCCCTTTAATATGGGGGGAGGGGTGTCTACAGAACAGAAAACATGTATAATCAGTCCTCTCATCAAATGAGCTTAGTGATACTCAAAATGCATCAGTTTCACATTGTTTAAAACAGCCATAATGATTATATGAAGGAGTTGTACATACCCCTGCTGTCATAATGAAGTTGAACTAGTCAGTTTGGAAAATTTTCCCAGCACATTCATAAATACTTACAGTATTAGCTTAAATTAGATAGCATAATCATATATGTTTAGGGTCAATTGGATTTGTGTAGTTTTAGCAAATGTAGACGTATATGACAGGAGAAAGCATGACCATGATTAAACTTCAAGTAGTAACTAAACTTGACCAGTCAGAGAGAAGGCAGACATAGCAACATGTGAATGACTGGAACAAGGCATGGTCTACTGCTACAACCACAGAGAGTAAGAAAGGAAGGATATGATCAAAATACTTATTGTACATGTATGAAAATGCATGGGAGTATAATGCTATTATGATTGTAGTCCACCATGTTCTGGTAACTTTATGAGTTTGGCACAAAATAGAGGACTTCTTTTCTCTGCCTAAAGTTATTTGGATAGTGTCTTTTAGAACACAGACACTTGACCTTATCTTAAGAATGAGCCTGTATAGAACTCTATGCAAGCCATTCATAACTCACCCCAGGAGTCCCACACTGGCTTGGCACTCATATGATAAATAGGTGTTGTATTATGACCAATCAGACCTTTCAATCCCTGTCTCTAAGATACCATATATACCCTATTTCTGAACCAATAATGTAGTGCTGTCTCTGTGAAGCTAACTCTTGGAAAATGTCTCTGTCTTATCATGGCTGTCTGAACACTACATGCAGCTTCTGCTGCTTTTGTCCTCACAGGGCCCCCAAGGAGAAAGGAGACCCACAAAATGATACAATGAAACGTTATTTTATACAGTAAATACATGCTGAAATGAGAAATGTAGACACAAAGGGAAAAAGGAAAAGACACATTTTTACAAATGTTATAGGGATTCTGTCAGAAGGTATGACATGATTTATTACTATATTTATTCTAGTTTAAAATGATGGATTTCATTATGATATTCTCTAATGCACGTCATCATTTTTTTTGTTGTTTATTCCCCTTCTATGGTCTTCCTGAGTCACCACTGGCCTTTCCTATTGGTCTCCTTTCTTTGTCCAGATAGTTTTCCTCTCATTTCCTGACATTTGATTTAAAGGAAAACCATTGCTCTATTTTCAAAATAATAAAAAATAAACTTTAAAACATTCGCTTTAATAATAGCATTTTTAACATTTTAAAATAAATTCTAGAGTTTTTTCATTAAAAAATATACTTATGGGTCTCAGGAGAGATTGCCATTTTTCTCTCTAGTGACTTTCTAAAGCAGGACCAGCCAGGAGGCACAGGCCTCAGAAGTGGCAGAGCAGCTGGGACAGGATCCTTTCTACCTCCATCTACACCTAGGAGGGACTGTGGATCCATAGCCCCCTCTACACCTTCCCAGCAAGTGGAGAGCTTGCCTCCAGGGAGTGCTCCAACCCAGGGACTCAGGTGAGATTTCTTGCAAGGACTCAGGAGTTCTGGCCGAACACCTTCCCTTCCTTGCAGGTGAAGATATTGCCAACTGGATCACCCAAGTCCAGACCTATTACTCGACTGGTCCTATGTTGCCTGAACAGACAACTGCCCTAAAACAAAAGGATATATCTTCTTCTCAGCACCTCATGGTACCTTCTCCAAAATTGACCATATAATTGGTCACAAAACATGCCTCAACAGATACAAGAAGATTGAAATTATTTCTTGCATTCTATCAGATCACCAAGGACTAAGGCTGGTCCTCAATAACAACATAAACACTAGAGAGCCCACATACAATTGGAAGCTTAACAACACTCTACTCAATGATAAATTGGTCAAGGAAGAAATAAAGAAAGAAATTAAAAACTTTTTAGAGTTTAATGATAATGAAGCCACAACATACCCAAACTTATGGGCACAATGAAAGCAGTCCTAAGAGAAAAACTCATAGCTCTGAGTGTCTCCAAAAAGAAACTGAGGAGAGCATACACCAGCAACTTGACATCACATCTGAAAGCTCTAGAACAAAAAGAAGCAAATTCACCCAAGAGGAGATGACATCAGGAAATAAACAAACTCAGGACTGAAAACAACCAAATGGAAACAAAAAGAACTATACAAAGAATCAACCAAACCAGGAACTGTTTCTTTGAGAAAATTAACAAAATAAATAAACCCTTAACAAGACTAACTAGAGGGCACAGAGATAGTATCCTAATTAACAAAATCAGAAATGAAAAGGGAGACACAACAACAGAAACTGGGGAAACTCAAATTAGTCATGAGATCCTACTACAAAAGCCTATACTCAACAAAACTGGAAAACCTGGATGAAATGGACAATTTTCTAGACAGATACCAGGTACCAAAGTCAAATCAAGATCAAATAAACAATCTAAATAGTTCTTTATCCCATAATGAAATAGAAACAGTCATTAATAGTCTCCCAACCAAATAAAAGCTCAGGACCAGATGAGTTTTGTGCAGACTTCTATCAGACCTTCAAAGAAGACCTAATACCAATACTCTTCAAAGTATTGAGAAAGTACTCTACCCAGTTGGTTCAATGAAGCCACAATTAGTCTGATACCTAACCCATACAAAGACTTAACAAAGAAAGAAAACTTCAGACCAATTTCCCTTATGAATATTGATGCAAAAATACTCAATAAAATTCTTGCAAACCCGATTCTAAAAACACATTGAAATGGTCAGCCATCATGATCAAGTAGGCTTCATCCCAGGGATGCAGGGATGGTTCAATATATGGAAATCCATCAACATAATTCACTACATAAACAAACTCAAAGAAAAAACCATATGATCATCTCACTAGATGCTGAGAAAGCATTTGACAAAATTCAACATCCCTTCATGATAAAAGTCTTGGAAAGATCAGGAATTCAAGGCCCACAATTGAACATAGTAAAAGCAATATACAGGAAACCAGTGGCCAACATCAAACTAAATGGAGAGAAGCTTGAAGCAACCCCACTAAAATCAGGGACTAGACAAGACTGCCCATTATCTCCCTATCTATTCAATACTGTACTTGAAGCTCTAACCAGAGGAATTAGACAACAAAAGGAGATCAAAGGGATACAAATTGGAAAGGAAGAAGTCCAATTATCACTATTTGCTGATGATATTATAGTATACTTAAGTGACCCCAAAAATTCCACCAGAGAGCTCCTAAACCTGATAAACAACTTCAGCAAAGTAGCTGGATATAAAATTACCTCAAGCAAATCAGAGGCCTTCCTCTACACAAAGGAGAAACAGACTGAGAGAAAAATTAGGGAAACAACACCCTTCACAATAGTCACAAATACTATAAAATACTTTGGTGTGACTTTAAGCAAGTAAAAGATCTGAGGTGGGAGGGAAGAGAGGTTTGATTTAGTTTTTGTTTTTTTTTAATTATTATTAATTTAGTTTAGTTTAGTTTAGTTCAGTTCAGTTCAGTTCAGTTCAGTTCAGTTTAGCTTTTTTTGGAGGGGAGCCTGGGAAAGGAGATATTGTAAATAAAGAAAACATCTAATCAAAAAAAGAACGCTAAAAAAAAAGAAAGAAAAGTACTTCAAGTCTCTGAAGACAGAAATAGAGGAAGAACTCAGAAGATGGAAAGATCCCCCATGCTCATGAATTGACAGGATTAATATAGTAAAAATGGCCATCTTACCAAAGGAATCTACAGAGTCAAAGCAAACCCCATCAAAATTACCAACTCATTTTTTCTCAGACTTGGAAAGAGCAATTTGCAAATTTATCTGGAATAACAAAAAACCTAGGATAGCAAAAACTATTCTCAACAATAAAAGAACCTCTGGTGGAATAACCATCCCTGACCTTAAGCTTTACTACAGAAGAATTGTGATAAAAACTGCATGGTATTGGTACAGTGACAGGCAGGTGAATCAATGGAATAGAATTGAAGATCCAGAAATGAACTTACACACCTATGGTCACTTGATCTTTGACAAAGGAGTTAAAACCATCCAGTAGAAAAAAGACAGTACTTTCAACAAATGGTACTGGCTTAACTGGAAGTTAGCATGTAGAAGAACGCAAATCTATCTATTCTTCTCTCCTTGTACAAAGTTCAAGTCTAAGTGGATCAAAGACCTCCATATAAAACAAGATATACTGAAACTAATAGAATAAAAAGTAGGGAAGAACCTCAAGCACATGGCACAAGGGAAGTTGTCTTGAACAAAACACCAATATTTTATGCTCTCAGATAAAGAATTGGCAAATGACACCTCATAAAATTGCAAATATTCTATATGGCAAAGGACACTGTCAATAGGACAAAATGGCATACAACAGATTGGGAAAAGATCTTTACCAATCCTATATCTGATAGAAGGCTAATATCCAATATATACAAAGAACTCAAGAAGTTAGACTCCAGAGAACCAAATAACCCTATTAAAAATGGGGTGCAATATGACAAAAAAGATATTGTAGGTACTGAAGGGAAGGTCTCTGGGAGGAGTTGGGATACAAAGGAAAACAAGAATGTGATTTAATTCTATTTACTTAAAATATGTTTTTAAATGTTAATAAATTCATATAAATTGAAATCATGTAACATTTTTCATCATACTACAATAAAACTTTTAAAAAAAATGAGGATGAGGTGCAGAGCTAAACAAAGAATTCTCAACTGACAAATACTGAATGGCTGAGAAGCACCTAAAGAAATATTCAACACCCTTAGTCATCAGGGAAATGAAAATCAAAACAACTCTGAGATTCTACTTCACACCAGTCAGAATGGCTAAGTTCAAAAACTCAGGTAACAGTAGATGCTAGTTAGGGTGTGGAGAAAGAGGAATACTCCTTCATTGCTGGTGAAATTGTAAGCTGGTACAAACACTCTGGAAATCAGTTTTGCAGTTCCTTAGGAAATTGGACATATTATTAGCAGAGGACCCAGCTATACCACTCCTGATCATATACCCAGAAGATGCTCCAACATGCAATAAGGACACATGCTCCACTATGTTCATAGCAGCCTTATTTATAATAGTCAGAAACTGGAAACAACCCAGATGTTCCTCAACAGAGGAATAGATAGAGAAAATGTGGTACATCTACACAATGAAGTGCTACTCAGCTATTAAAAACAATGAATTTATGAAATTCTTAGGGAAATGGATGGACCTGGAGAATATCATCCTTAGTGAGGTAACCCAATCAGAAAAGAACACAAATTGTATACACTCACTAATAAGGGGATATTGGCCCAGAAGCTCGGAATACCCAAGATACAATTCACAAACTACAAGAAACTCAAGAAGAAGAAAGAGCAAAATGTGGATACTTCAATCCTTCTGGAAGAGGAAACAAAATACCCATGGAAGGAGTTGCAGAGACAAAGTGCAGAGCAGAGACTGAAGGAAGGACAATCCAGAGACTGCTCCATCTGGGAATCCTTCCCATATTCAAATACCACACCCAGACACTATTGTGGATGCCAGAAAGTGCTGGCTGACAGAAGCCCGATATAGCTTTCTCCTGAGTGGCTCTGACAGTGACATAGACACAGGAACCATTTGATGCTTAACTTGAATGTGCAAATCTGTACACTTATTAATTGATTCAAATAAGAATAAATTGTGTCATTTTATGCAATAAATAATATTCAATTCAGCACTACACAACTCAAATTCTGGGTCTGACTCCATTTTATGTTTAACTATTGATGGTGTCCATTCATGATATGTCTTATAAAAATATGTTTATATCAATACTTATTTCATTGGTTTGCTGTGAAGCTGAAATAAGTGGCTATTCCAAATATGAAAACTGTATAGTGGAAATTAGTTGTTATGGTCACCATTCTATTCAGTAAATTAATAAACACCTCTGAAATTCACTCAAAGATGAGGAGCAAGTAGGAGTATATTACATAACTGAAAGTAGAGTAGAAACAAATAGTGCGCAAAAAGTAACTACTCATGGTCATGCAGTTGATTAACTCGGTAAGCTTCTGATATTAAAAATGATGATGATTGCTGTCTATCGGACCAAAATGATGACGAGTATCTTCCATTGCACCCTAGAAGGGTGTGCCGCTACTTACACAATGCATGTGATGGAGGCTATGAACGAAGTAAAGTACCTAAAGCAACATGAAACAAAACCAAATAAAACAAACATCAAGCAAACAAAAATCATGGGACCTGCTTTATCAGATCTCCCTTTGAGTATAAGACATTTTAGTAGGATAAACAATATAAACAGTTATAGCAATAAAGAGATTAAAATAGTAATCCATGTGGGTCACCAGAGTATGAATCTTTTGTTGGTGATATAGATCAAAGTATAGGTCTATCATTAAGGACCAGGGGTTGACCCTAGCGCTGCATACAATATTTTTTAATATATAATTTCATACACATTACATACATGCCTAGTATCTCATCCTAAGAAGATATTTGTTCAAGTAATCCAGTTCCACCAGCACACTTTAAATCCAGCTACTAAAATTGTGAGTGACGAGATCAGACTATTTTTCTGGTATATCATGTCATTACAAATCTGTCGGTGCTTCATGTAGTCATCCAAATGGAAGAAACAGAAGAAAACTTGACACCCAGATGCAAACCATGTTCATTCCATAGGAAAGAAATTTCAAATCGTACAACTTAACTAATTATATTTCAAAATAAAATAAAGAATAAGATATCATGCATTTGTTCCAAACAGCTTTTTGAACAAATAAATATGCCATGAGGTTAAAACTAGATGACAGAGAAAAGAGGCAGTTGTTATGTTAGTTAGAAATTAAAAAACAACAAATAGAAATTTTTTAAGAATTTAATGTTCAGGTTGCAATATCATACAATCACTAATGTGGCATTACAATTTGGATATTATAGTTCCTTCTAATTTATAAAAATTATGTTATCCTGTTTTTCATCACAGAAATGTGTCCGGCAAAATGCCAATCATGAAAGTTTTGCTATTTTTCAGATCCATATAACCTAGATTCTCCAAGTTCTGGTCTTTAGCTCTGCTTAACACAAGCCTGTAGCTGCCTGAGCTTGAGAAATACTGTCCTACTACTATGCAGAATATATTGTTGATTTCTACAGTGTGAAGTTTTCATTAAAAGGAGAGGACAGCTGAGTTAATGTTGGGGCTTAGTCTGGATCAAGACCTCACAAGTTCAATTTGTAGTTCTCTGTATTTTTTTCAATTTCTTCCTTCAGACAACCTGTAGGCTACTATGCATCTCTCCACAGAAAAGGAGTAGAGGTCATTATAGGAGAGGAAGGAAGAGGGGACAAATAATAAGAATGTTAAAGAAAACCTTAAATACTCCTATTTTATATTTACCTAAAATCATTCATAACACATGTAGACAGAGTTATGTCACCTGAACAGACAATGATACCCACAAAGGCCATTGAATAACTAAATACTACTAGATACTCTTTGTTAGATATAACATAAGAACCTACTCTTTGAATTGTCAGTTATAGTATTCCAAGTGACTGCCCAAATAATCCTTGCTATTGTGTTGTCTTGATCATCTCTAAAACTTGATGAGAAGTCCTTATTGAAGAAGACATTACATACTTAAGGCAGAGGACTTGAGCTGGATTCAGATTTGAGCTGGATCTAACTTGAAACCTTCCTTCCTGCCCGTTTAGATTTCATACTACCAGAGGGTGCTATTCAAGCTGCCAATGGAGAGAAATAATCAATAATAATATTCAGATGTCACACCTATGAATTGATACAATAAATGGTATGACATGATATCATTAAGGGTGGCAATAGACAGTAACTCCCAGAAGTCTAACTGGGCTTATGAGATCTTTTAACAGGAAAGACCTCATACAAGACACCTACCCAACTATCTGAGAATGATGAAGTCATAGATTTTAAAGAACCATCCATCACAACTTTACTCATCTACTCTAATAACTGCATTCTATATATTTCTTCTGACACATGAAGATAACTGTACCTCTCATCCCATATCAAAGAAGCTTCTTTGAAGCAGATGGAGACCATAATGAAGAGGTCAACTGTTCTTGTATTATCAATTCCCAAGGGATATATCCAATGTACCCAAGACTCGGGGAACAACCCAGATGATAGGGCAGAAAGATTGATGTCTGCTGTCAGAGTATATCTCAAAAAATGATGAAAGGAGCTACATTTATGATATCTCAAAAATATGGCTGCCTAAACAAGACCTTACCAATGATAATAATAATAGACATGCTAACAGAGAAGGGGTGATTCTTATAGGACACACAAGTCACACTAAGAGGACTCATCTATATAATTATGTATTATAAATATGTAATATTCACATACATAGACATACTTATAACAGTTATAATTACAGAAAAAGAGGCCATCAATTTGTGAGGGGGATATGGTAGGATATGGGAGGGGTTAGAGGAAGAACAACAGAGGTGGGGATGAAGCAATTATATTTTAAAAAATGAAAGCATAAGTTTATAAGAAGAGAAGTTTGTTGGAAATCTAGTCTTGCCTTCTGTTCTTTCTTCCTTTTTTCATTAGGAGAGAATACAAATTGATTTTTCTTGAGGGCATCCACAAGAACTGGAGTTCATCTTTCTGGAAGCTGCTAAAACACAATAAATTGTAGTATTCTTTGCCTTTCTGTGCAACAGTTGAATTTTAAAAATATCTTTGATGTACTCTGATTAATTGAAGGTCATAAGATTCTCATAGTCCAAAGGGGATCCTGTACCACATGCATGAAAGAATATAGTATAGAGAGTAAAAACTAAATCAGTAGAAGCTAAAAGTTTATCTCTCCTCAGTCTGCAACCACTACATAGTACCCTTTTGTCTAATTTATTTTCAAAAATCTATGTTCTTTATTGAACTTAAGCATAAAGTGGATAATTCATCTTGGGATTTTCATTATTTAATTTTCAATATCTCATGTCATATACAGTTTATGCCTTCTATGCTATTTAATCTATTAAATTTATTTCCACACAGTGAGTGACCTACTGACATTGAGAGAGAGAGAGGAGAGAGAGACAGAGAGAGACAGAGAGAGACAGAGAGAGAGTAGCTGAACTTCCTCCATTTACCATTGCAGCTATTTACTAACCAAGACATCAGTGTTAGAGAGGTCTGGGAGTGTACAGATGCATAGACTCCATGAAGTTGTATTCAACTTTCAATTCTTACTCCTCAATGGAAATTTATTTTTGAAACATTTCTAGTATATTCCTCTAAATTAAATCAAAAGAACATTTTTTCAGTCCTATTTGTGGATGAAAGTTCCATTACAAATAATTTTCTTGAAGTAACTTCTAAAGTACTGTCTTCTGTGTTTTTTTTTTTTTAGTTGACAATGGAGGGACTACATTTGGAGGAAGCTACCATATCCTTATCAATATCTTTGGAATGATAATGATAGAAGAATATAAAAAGGCTGACAGAATGTATTACTTTATTGTCCAAAGTAAAGCTTTAATAATTTTGTTATCTCTTAACATTGCAGATATACATTTGCTTTTATGTTTCATTGAGATCAAGAATTTATTATTATGAAATATAAATAAAAATTAATGGCTTCTGGAACCCTGATTTTTGTCGGTGCTGATTAAATTCAAACTTAGGTTAGATGTATCAAAATTATACTTAGTATCTACTTCTTAGAGATCAGCTGACAGGAATTCATAGAAGTGGATGATAGGCACATGGCCACAAAAGATGCTGCTGATGCTATGGGTTAAGAACAGAAGGGATTACGTTGTATGAATCAGTTGTGAAGATGACAATCAAGGTTTTCCTATGAAGCAAGTTTTCCTCAGACAGCATAGTGTACCTGCAGCTGAGCAGGATCATTCTAGCTACAGATTGAGAAGCCCTGGAATGAAGATGCAAAAGTGTTCTAGATTCATTGTGGACACTGGATACTAACATAAATATTATCAACATGGAAATTTTGAAATAAAAGGAGGGGGGCGTTTCGAGAAATATCAATGCTACTGGGCTTCAGCAGTTGGTGCCCAAATGAACGAGCAGAATTTCAAAATGTTTGCATCACGCTAAAGGAGATATCAGTCAATGTGTTCAAAGAAGTCCTTAAAAAAAAAGAAGTCAAGAAACAGAGGACCAAATCACCTGGCATTCAGCATCTTATTAAGGGTGTCCTTCAATGTAAATGCTGATGTTTTACTCTGAAGAAACAATATATTAAGAAAAATGAGGAGGTCACAGAATATGCTAAACTCTAAAGTTTTGACCAAGAGAATTTAGGAACCCAAGAAAAACATCAGGAATTAATAAGGAAGAGATACAGGGTTTTCTCTCTGGGAATTTCTATTGAAAATTTTAGTCCAGTCAAAAACATGTGTTTCATAGCATCAAAGAATGAGTCTTAAAAAAAATATCATCCCAAGGATTAGGATTATACCATCTATATCTATGTCATCTATACATCTATATATCTATATATCTACATATCTATATACCTACATATATATCTACATATCTACATATATATATATCGAAATCTATACATCTACACATCCACATATCTATCTACCTATATATCTACATATCTACATACCTACACATCTTTATCTATAAGTGGAGCAAGAGGAAGAAGATGGAAAACCATGGTCATCGATCAAGAAAAAGAATAGAACAATACATCTATGAAATAAACTATAGAACATAACATGAAGAGCCTCTCTAGTCCATGTTTAAAATCTTTAGTCAGAACTATATTTATGTAAGAAAAATTTTATACAGGATATTAAGTTAATTCTAAGTTTAAATTATTTTTGTTAATAATTCACAAAGTAAATTTCACATTGAAAACAATTTCTGAAATGGTAAGAATTTAATATTATTCAGTTTGCCTTTTAATGCTGAAACCTTTAAAATAGTGACTTACAATATAAGTCAGATAAGTATGTATTGCTTCTTGAGGATTAGTGATAAAAAATAAGACAGAGAATTTAGATAAGTGTGAACATAAACATAAAATAATAAAAATACTGCTTAAAGAATATTAAAATTGAGGCAAATCCAAATAATGCAAATATCTCACAAATGCCAATATATTTACATCAAAGAAGCAGTGTTTACTGTTGTAAGAAGCTTACTATAAAGAAGGGGGACTTTTTTTTTTATGGCGTGTTGAACTCTGAAAGCATAAGAGTTTGAAGTTCTCAACTAATTGGCTCAATGAATGGGTAAATTAAGAAAAAAATAAGTCTAGAAAATCTCCACAAGGGTCAGTAATAAAAATCTTGGGACTAAATATGAGAAATACCCCATCTGGTATTCTCTAGAACAGGCATCAGTTAAAAATTAAAAATAAAATATTCTCTGAAATACATCATTCACCTCTCTTTACCTTAGAATTTATTATTTGAAGACTTAAGAATAACCAATAGTGCCGTGTAGTGGTGGCGCACGCCTTTAATCCCAGCACTTGGGAGGCAGAGGCAGGTAGATTTCTGAGTTTGAGGACCTCCTGGTCTACAGAGGGAGTTCCAGGACAGCCAGGGCTACACAGAGGAACCCTGTCTCAAAAAACCAAAAAAAAAAAAAAAAAAGAATAACCAATAGCCTTACAATGATAGTCAGAAACTGGTGCACATCTTTATACTCACTGGACTATGACAAACACAATATATAATACTTCAATTACAGAAACAGTAGCCGATATGTATGGGCCTTTTCTTTAGCATCCTTAAAGCTTGATAATCAATTAGATATGCCATCCCTCTATAAATATTCCATGGCCTGAGCTCTCTTTTTTTTATCAAACTCCCTCCCTACATTCTCTGTCTATGGGAAGAATGAACATGAAGAGACAGAAAACTTAAGAAATGAAAGTACAGTTTATATGTATGTGTGTATGTTTGTGTGTGATATAAACATATAGAATATATATGGATTCTGGATGTAGCTCAGTCCTGGAATAAGTATGTAGCATGTGTATGAACTTGGACTCAGTCCACAGCACTCAATCAACAATGGTCAAAATTCACTATAATGTATGTCTAAATATTAGGAATAAGCCTATGCACATATACACTTATCCAAGAAGAAATTGATGTATTCTAATGAAACATGCATTTGATTAATAAAAATAAAAGCTTTTTGCTAAACAAACACAATTTAATCCTTAAGGATGATCTGACTTACTCTTTAAATAAAGATTCTAAATTGCAAATATTAAGATGTGCTGCAGCCATCTCTGAAAATGTGCACCTTTCATTACGTATAGTAGGTGTCTTGAAAAGATCAGCATGCTTCTGTAACTATATCTTTAAGGAGTCCTGTGATTGACTTATTTTACTCTTGTTCTCACATTAAAATCCAGTAATGTGAGGAAGGGATTAATACAATACTCCTGGAAGTTTATTTTAGTTTTATGAGGATTTACTATGCAAGAGATCTGTTTACCTATTTTATCAATCAGAAAGAAAGAGGTTTAAAAAAAACCCTTCTTTATAATTTCTTATCGAAAACTAACAATTAAACTTGTAATTCGTTCCACTATTGTGATTTAACATTAAGGTAATGTTATCTTTGGTCTGTAGAAATTCAAATATCTCTTATTTTAATAGAAGAGCAAAGGAAAATCATTTAAATGTAGAAACTCAGGGTCATTGATATTAAAAATTAAATTTTACAGTCTCATTATATTTGGAGGCTGGACCTTGAGCATCTGCTATGTGTAAGGAACTCATTCAGAGACAATCTTGGGCAGAAACAAGGAAATGTAGTGCCATCATTCGCTGGCAATATTATTAGACAATGAGCAATTCAGTGGGAACACTAAGGGATATATATATATATATATATATATATATATATATATATATATATATATGATCATATATATATATATATATATGATGTCATTTTTATGACCTTGTCACTCTTCATGGCTATAGATTTCATTCTAGAAGCACAAAATATTACACAAGTAATAATGAATGTTCAGGGCTGCAAGTATTTTTGATGACATTAAACTCTACATCAACTGTTGACTTTATGTTCAGCAATAAGCCAATATATAAACTTACTAACAAATCAATAGGCACCACAGGTCCAAGAATATTCATAAGATACATTACTCCTCTTGCCTTTTATTCTATTGGATAGTATCATAAGTTGTTTAACTTGAAGGACATTATTCATATAAATTTGCCTTTCTATAATCTATGCAATTTTCAAATACATAAACAATGTATCTTAATCATATTTACTCCACCAATCTCTCCAATTCCTCCAGACTCCTAGAATTCATCTTCTTCAACTTCATTCCTATTTCTTTATTTTTTAAGCTCATTGAACCCAATTTACGCTACCTCTACTTCATGGTTGTGTAGTAATCACTGACACATGAGCAGCCTACCAATAGCTACCACCTGAGAAAGATGACTCTCTTTTCCCCCAGAAAAAAAAAAATTCACATAGCTTCCCTGTAATGGGAGACCTTGAACACCCCCCTGCATGCTTGCTGGAATTAATAAGTGGCTTAAGCTTGTGCAAATAACCATAGTTGCTATGCTAAGTCTCTTTTTGCAAATGCTATGTCATCTCCACATGACAGCAATTGACATTTTACTGAACTCTACCTCATCCTCTGGGTCTTCCAATCCTTCCACTTCCTCTTCAGTAACCTTGCCTGAACCTCAGAGGGGAGGGAGGAGACTGTTGATATAAATGTTTCAACTACACTTGATGATTAAAGATTAAGCTTTGTTGTTGTTCTAAGGTGATTTCACATTCTTGGTCAGTTTTATAAAATATTGAAAGAGCTCCAGTACAGTTCTAATTAGTCTCGCTCAGTGGTAACAATGTATATAATTATAACATAGCATCACAACTAAGTTGATAATTGACCTTGATCCAATATGTAGATATTATTTCCTCTGTTTTCTTTATTCTTGTTTATGTATATTCATTGTGTTCATGTATATATGTATTGATATATATTCATTGTTACATGTTTATTATGGAATGCTACAGCAAAAATATCAAGTAGTTCCCTTCACACAAGTATATTATCTACAGTTTCTCTCTACTTCTATTAAAATAGTTTTCTAGCAGGCATTTATGCTTCTAGAATTCTAAACCCTCATAAATCTTTTACAATAGATTCATGAACTTCATATCAGATTACATAACACTTCTAGGCAGCTACCAGGTAAACAGAATTCCTAAACCTTCGACTTTGAATTCATTCTTTGGAAACTTTTATGTTTTACCAAACTAAAATTAAGGTCACAAAATAAGATATGGCTTTGCCATATAGACAAGAGATAAATACTACTCTCTGTTCTCTTAAGATATTCTTTGATGATAATTAGGTGTCTTACCTATGTATTTTGGCAAACTTCTTAGTAGCATAGCTCCAAATCATTTTTTTAATAACAAACCAAAGTGGATGCAAGTTCTAGCTTTCCACATTTTGATAATACAGTTATTTCATTGGATTCAGAGTAAAAATATAATAAGACAGGACTGTGGAAGGGCTGTTGGATCACATTATGAATCTCTAGAATTCCACTATAATTACCTGTTTATTTTATAATCAGCAACAGGTTGTTATTATCAAACTATACATTGACTGCCATAGAATATCACACTACATCTTAGAGAATTCATTTTAAATTTGAACTACTTGAATTCAGTTGACTCCTCGTTTTTTTCTCTCAATATAAGTATGCTTTTGATAGTTAAGTATACACTTTACTATGTGATAGTTAAGTATACATTATACTACAAATCTATCTAAAATACTTCCACCACCAAAGAGAATTTTTAGATACAATAGTGAGAATAGTTTGCAAATTAGTGGAGCGTATATGCTACCTCACATACATCTTAATATGCATAAGTGAAAATGCATACAATGTGTTAAGCTCATAGTGATCCACTTATTTTTCTGTTATGATACAAGCATGCCTTTTATATGATGTAAATTATGTTAACTAGATGTTGTTATAGATATTTCTCATAATATATTTATCAAATGTTATATCAGAAAATATATATTCTTCAAGTTAATACAAAGTTCTAGTTAAAAATGAGAGTCTAACAATTTTATTTCTTTATGGCAGTGTAATGCATAATCTTTTTAGCTAGGTTAGTTAGTTGCAGGCTATTTAGTCAAAGTATAATCTCTATTTAACTCACAAGGCATCATGTAGATTTGTTTGCATCTACAGGCACTTGACCTTAATATTACTGTGAACCTCTTTCAATGATCCAAAATTATTAAAAGAAAAAACTGATGTTTTGTTCAAGAAATTCAACCACAAATATATTGAGCCCTGTTTGAGTTTTATACTTAGGAGACCTATTTAATAGATGTCTCATGAACCTCTATTGTCTATATTCTGTGATTAAGTTTCCTTAAAAAAATTATGTAGCCAGGCTTGATTCCCAGTGGAAGAATAAGGACACCAACCCACCCATAAAGCTTTTGACCAAAAAATTTATTCTGCCTACAAGAAATGAAGGGACAAAGATGGAGCAGAGACTGGCGAGCCAGCCAACCAATGACTAGACCAACTTGAGACCCAGCCCATGGACAAGAAACAATCCCTGACACTTCTACTGATAATCTTGTTATACTTGTAGATAAGAGCCTACCATAAATGTCCTCTGATAGGCTCCACCCAGCCACTGACTGATACTGATGCAGAGATCCATAGTCAAACATTAAACAGAGCTGGGTCATCTTATGGAAGAGGTGGTAAAAGAATTAAGGGACATGGAGGAGATAGGAACTCCACAGAAGACCAACAGAGTCAACTAATCTGAACCCTTTGCGGTTCCTAGAGACTGAATTACCAACCAAAGAGCATAAAAGGGTTGGGTTTAGGCCCCCAGCATATATATAAAACAGATGCAGAGCTTGATCATTATGCACATTCCCCAAAAGCTGATGCAGGTGCTAACCTGGACTCTGATACCTGCCTGTGGATTCTGTTCCCCTAACTGGGCTACTTTGTCTGGGCTCAGTGAGAGAGGAAGTGCCTAATCCTGCAATGATTTGATATGCTGCCATGGGTTAGTACCCAAAAGGACCTTCCCCTTCTCAGAGAAGTAGGGGATGAGGGGAAGAGATTTGTGATAGGTGACTGGGAGGAGGAGTGAGGGATCTTGATAGAAAGTGAATAAGTAAATAAATTAGTGGAAAAATAATCTGATGAGCCTTCATTTCATGAAGGCTGTTATTGACTATATAATCCCCATACCTGATCAATACGGCGGACATTCTACTTTGGAGTAGAAAAAGGGCTTATGAGCTTCTATCTAAAGAATTATCAAGAGTTATGAAGAGTTGATAGCTCCTTGGGGAGGGGAAAGAGTTGGTTTCTATAACAGTGTGGCTCTTGTAGGTAAGCCATGCTTTAGTAGAGGCACCATACACTGCACTATAAGGATAGGACACACAAAAGTTAACGGGTTATTAAAATTTTTAAGACAGGAAATAAATGTATATTAAGAAAATGTTGGAGGGGGATAAAAATGTTGTGTGTGCCTATATGCATGTTTAATTAAGTTAGACAAGAACATAAGCTGCTAGGTATTTGTATATGTATATTATATAGGCATGTACATAGTCTTTTTCTGTTACAACACTATATTTCTCAGGAGAGTTCTGACAGGTACAGATTGAAAGAATTATAAATTATTCATACTGAAAGCATATTAAAGATACCCTAAACGTTTTAAAAGATTGTCATGGACCATCATTCTTGCATCATAGAGTGGTAGCATTTAAGAAGTTCAGTTATCATTTTATAGTACTTCCCCTAAACAGAGTTGTAGCAATAGGACTGATTATTCTAAACTCTTCTGTGTACTTGAGAAATCCCAAATATCTATCCTCACTTTACCCACTTTTAATTTACATATTAGTTTTCAATTTTGAGTTTCAAAGTTTAACTGCATAGATTAAAATGTAAACATATACATTCACCTCTACCACACATCTAAATTATCAGAACTACATAAATTCCAGAAACAAGGCATAGTAGTGAGTTGTTCAGTCAAATAATAATTTGCTCTTGATGATGACTGTTTTCCAATGACCAAATTCTGTGTAATGCTAATCAATAATTCATGGATAAATAACATTAGGTCAGTGTTCAAATGTAATCATCAAAAGCACATTTCATCACCTCATATAAAAGCACTGTAACCTATGGGCTGCTAGCCTCCTCAATTTCACAGCACATTTTATGTTAGCTACAGCGTGACATTATTTTGCTTCATACATAGTTCTATAATTCACAGAAAACAATCTTTGTGATGTTTATCACCATTCCATATGGTTATAGAAAGGTGGATTTCATGTGGATAACTCCCAATCAAAATTTGCTCTTCTGCACCAGAAGATAAAGTCAGTCTCTTCACAACACTGGGGAAGGATGTAGTCTTAGGTTCCGACTAATTCAGTCATATTAGCTGAGTGTTCCTTAACAACGTTTGATGATTTTTCATTTCTTTGATTTTCTTTTTCAGTTCTTACAGAAAACAGTTACATAAGTGCCTCCAAAGAAAGCACTTATGCCTTCTTCCTATAGTTGAATCTAAAAATAAGGCTTGCTTTGGAAGTATTTACATGAAAAATCTGACACTTTGCTAGAAAATTTACAAGTATGATCCAGTACAGAAATTGACCATTTTACCACCAAACCGAGTGTTATAAAATGAAACTTGTGAAATCACACCATCTGGGTAAAACTGGGGATTTATATTAATTCCATCCAGGACATAAATGTACTTTTTGCCCCCTTCATGTCTAGATCTACAGCTGTTCCCTAGCAAAGGAAATTACTTCATTCGTTGCCTGCTGCCTGCTGCTAGGCCTTTTTTTTTTCCCTCCTCCAGGCTCAGTTAAGTCATAGAAGATACAATTGTTTTACTTTACATCTGGCCTTGGAAATTATAAACACAACTCTAGTTAACAGTGTTGTGGCACAGTGACTAATTTGTAACTATCTTCAGTAAAAGGAACATGTTTATAGTTGATGTTTGTATCTTAACAACTTAAAGAGCTGTAGGGGTAGAATGAGTGCCACTAATAATGGCTCCTTATGCCAGTCATCCTGTGTTCAGCTATAATCATGACACAGCATGTTCTAGGAAGAGAAGGCATGCATTTTTTAAAAAGTTTATCTTACCATCCTACATTTCTAGGGTTCACATAGCTCTGATAATTCAAGGTATGTATAGAAATGAAGTTCTGTGTTTGCCTTTCAATTCTGGAATCAGCCATTAAAACTGCATAATTTGCTGATTTTAAATATCACAGGGTTCAATCCATGGATGATACTGAAACAATAAAGGCAATATCAAAATTTGCATAGTCCTCCCAATCTATTATTGGGTTAAGAGGAAAATTTTCCAAAGAAACAGGGATTATTAAAGAGAGAAATTTCCCCTTTAGCCTTTCTCTGTTTCACGGATAATAGTTGGTGTTGATAAGCCACATTTATGGAAGGTTGTTTCAAATGCTTCTAAGGACATACTAGGGAAATTCTTACCCTATTCATTTCAATATCGTTCATTTTTACCCATGAGTAGACTGAAGGGCATGTCTGTTAACTTGCCCAAGGTCAGGTTCTGTGGGAAAGATCAAACCACATAAGTACTTCCATGAATATTGGAGAGAGAGAGCAAACTAGAACTCTTCTGCATGCAACATGATTGCAAACTTTTGCGCTAATGATAGTTTCTCAAAAGACATAATATATTTTAGTCATTCTTTCACAGTCAATATTTTTTTTGGCTCAGTAATGAGAAAACATACCAGACATGGTAATGTTGGCCTATAATGTCAGTACATGGGAAGCAGGGGCATGAAGATAAAGAGTACAAGGTTATCCAAAGCTATAAATAGAGAGAAATATTTCCAAAAGAATCTGACATGATCATCAAATTTATGTAAGTAAAATATCATTATCAACAGGTATATAAAACAAAATTCTCTCTCTTCTACACAACACCATCAAACTTTGCAAATTGCACTAATATTGTCATGTAATTGCAAATATTCTTTAGTCCTAATAATTTTTCCTATCTGCTTTTGAAGTTCAAAATAAAATAACAATATCACTTCATAATATTATATAATCATTCAAGTTATAACATCATTTCACAAAGCAGGTCCAACTACTTGTCATTCTCAGGAGAATTTGAATACATGAATAACTTAGTCTTACATATTTGCCAAATTTTCTATACTTTATCCCAATGTGGAAACTCACAAAGTACATGAAAATATTACAGGCTTGAAAATACCTCAAAGGATAAAAGATGCATGGTTAACACCACTTAACTCTCAGATATTTTAGTATATTTGAATATATTAGAAAACTTCTAGCATAACCACTTCAAACTTTCTTAGAAGCAATAATCTTAAATTTTCCTTTGAGAAATAATGGCCGAAATTGAAAACCCATTTAGCAACTTTCTTCTCTCCTTTATTCTACATTTTCTACTGCTATATATTTTAAACCTATTATACTCTTTTCAGACATTTCAAACAAGATGTAATAGAATGATTCTGTGTAGTGGTTAGGGTTAGGGTTAGGGTTAGGGTTAGGGTTAGGGTTAGGGTTAGGGTTAAGGTTAGGGTTAGGGTTGGTTCTGCAGAAACACCAAAACCATCCTCATCAAATATGACATGGCAGATTGCCCAACTGAACTAAGTCACCTGGGTCAATATGAGTGAATTGTTTTAACAGAAAAGTTTTGCTTAGGAATCATAAAGCTGTAACATAATAACTATCTATATGTTTCACTGTAGGCAATTTCGACAAGTCAATTCACAAGGATAGCACTCTGATTGGTCAGCTGGGTAAACTGTCAAATTTCAGTAAACAGTAAAGTTTTGTGTTCAAAATCTTTGTCCTGTTATGTCCATCCGTCTTAAACTGCTGATTTGGAAGCGTGTCAATGGCAAGAACGTGTCTCATTTGAAGAACTCGTTTTATACTCCCAAGTCCTGATACCCAACTATCAATATGCTGGTGCCTACCTACTCCACGTTCCATGTGCTTCTGATTCTCTCCCATGATACAGTTCTCTGTTAGTGCAATCAGTTTTATTCCTTTTAGCTCAACATTTCTGACTATTTCAACAAAGTAAAAGTATTGTCTCTTTTTATAAAATAGGGAAGATGCCACAGATGATGTGGCTAATGTTCTTCACCAATGACCAAGGATTTCAGTTTTGAAAACTTATTTCATTAAAAAAGAAAACATAAAATGCTTTTCATGTACTTGTAGAATGTCTAGCCAATTTTCTTTGCTAGCTTATAAATTAACAACACATATGTTGGATATCTGTATGGTTTAGAGGTCAGTGAATCACAAGATCTCTAAAGGATAATATACTTGGATAGACAAAGCTTTATGAATGCCACAACAGCTAATGCAAAATAAAATAAAGGTTAAAAATGACCCAAACATCCTTAGACTGTAGAAGATTGGGAAGATTTCCCCAAGGAATGGAAATTCAGGATCTTACTTAAAGACTTAGATCTTGCTTGTGCTTGAAAAATAAAACAAACAAACAAAAAGCATAACAAAGTTGCAAATCTCAAGAGTTTCACAACAAACAACAAACCTTTGTTCTATAAAAAAAAAACAAGAAACAAAAAACAAAAACAAAATTACATGCTAGTGTATGGATATAAACATATTTAGGACAGTTATATAATCAATTTAATATTCATGCATCTAAAAAGAATAACTCATGAGCTATTTAATATTGAACCTTAATAAATATTCAGGGAAATGTAGTAAAGAAGAAAATGCTGAATAACTGATTAGACATGGTAAAATATTTAAGTACTACTTTCAAAATCTTCATTAACCTTACTAGGTTTCAGTTAACTTGTGAATTTTAGTTTTGCAACCTCATATTATGAGGAAGCATATGTCTTAGTCAGGGTTTCTATTTCTGCACAAACATCATGACCATGAAGCAAGTTGGGGAGAAAAGGGTTTATTCAGTTTACACTTCCCACACTGCTGTTTATCACCAAAGGAAGTCAGGTCTGGAACTCAAACAGGTCAGGAAGCAGGAGCTGACGCAGAGGCCATGGAGAGATGTTCCTTACTGGCTTGCTTCCCCTGGCTTGCTCAGCCTGCTCTATTATAGAACCCAACACTACCATCTCAGGGATGGCACCACCCACAAGGAGCCCACTCTGCTTGATCACAAACTGAGAAAATGCCCTACAACTGGCTCTCATGGAGGCACTTCCCCAACTGAAGCTCCTTTCTCTGTGATAACTCCAGCTTGTGTCAAGTTGACCCAAAACCAGCATACAATTGAGTTATACCCTGTGCCTTGCACATCACACAAAAAGCACTGAAGTCACTGCAAATTACATGACAGGAAACTCAGTCAATATTTCATTTGCTGCTTCACAGCCCTTGAGGAAGTTGCCCTTGGAAGCTGCTCTACAGGAAACAGAAGTTAACCTTAGCCTTTCCTGAACATTCACAGGACAAAACTCTGATTGGGCTTAAAGGTGTTTGTCACAATATACTTCATCATCTTAAGTTTGTTTTTCCAGTTCCTCACATGGAATTTATAAGACACAAAGCTCATTTGTACTAAAACCATAACATTCCCACTAGGAAATTTTAGGTAATTTTCCTTCCATTAATGAGTATGGAAAGCTTTGAAAATGTCCCAATACCACATGTACGTTAGAGGGAAGGACACTCTCAATGTTATAATCTATCCCTATTGATGAGACAACCAGTATTAAGAACAGAAGCACTCTTGTTGAGTTCTTAGGTACAAGGACCATTCTGTACAGCAAAGCAAGTATTTGGTCTTCTTACTTTGAATGATGACTTCAAACAATTTAGAGAGTTTGCATGCATTGGGAGAAGTTTGAGCTTAATGATAATTTTCTAAGCTGTTTGAGATAAGGAAAAAATGTGTAGTAAAAATGATTCAGTATGAAAGGTGAAAATTAGATCAACATTGTTTTCCAACAAATGAGAAAGTAAACTAAAAGCATGCTTAATGAATACATTTTGATAAATACACACTTGCCTCATTATATAAAATCAATATTATATTTTTGAAGGTTTTTTCTAAGATCTTTCACTATGGCTAGAATTCACCAATCGTTGAAGCTAATCATAGGTGAAAGTGAAGTACCTACATCTTACCTGTTCAGAAGTTTAATTGGCACTACTCCAACCAGCCAATGATACTACTGCATTTTGAGACTAAAGCAATGATCAAAGTATGTAGTGTGCCCTAGGTTTGAGGATTTTATACACTGAAGGACATCCAATCTCTAGAATCTATGGAATCAAGATCTGAGAGTCAATATGAATATTTTATCAGAGAATAGTATGTAAATCTTATATAATGAATGGCAAAGCATCAAGAATTAAAATGGATCAGTATGTATTACTGGATGTTTGGTTGGGGGGGCGGTGAAAGCTGCATGCAGAATTCAAAGTAGCAAGGAAAGTATTTGAGAACAAAGTACTAGTAACAACATATGATGTCAAGAGTGAGGGAGAAGTAAGTGAGCTAGCACTCAAGGCCTGTCATCACTTTGGGGAGATGCCTTTTACAGGATTGCTTAGAGCAATAATGGAGATCATTCTTGGTTTTGATTGACAGGTTGGGACTACATAAGCTTTGGCTTACTCCTCATTACCATGATGAAAATTATTTTATTAATATGAATGTCTAATTATACCCAGACATATGATGGTAAATAGAAGATTCTCACTGAAATTTTTGTCAGATTTATGCATACTGACCATGCCACCAAAACCAGGTCATGGAAGATCAGATAAGCCCAGGTTTCTTTTTCTTTTATTGGATATTTTCTTGATTTACATTTCAAATGTTATCTCCTTTCCAGGTCTCCCCTCCAGAATCCCCCTGCATCACCCCCCTCAATAAGGGTGTTCCCCCACATACCCACTCCTGCCTTTCTGCCCTGGCTTTATCCTACACTGGAGCATTGAACCACCTCAGGCCCAAGGGCTGCTCCTCCCACTAATGTCCACCAAGGTCATCCTCTGCCACATATGCAGCAGGAGCCATAGGTCCTTCCATGTGTACTCTTTGGTTGGTGGTCCAGTCGCCTGAGGTACCGGGGGTTCTGGCTGGTTAACACTTTTGTTCCCCCATGGAGCTGCAAACCCTCTCAGCTCTTTCACTCCCTTCTCCAACTCCTCCTTCTGTGACTCTCGTGCTCCGTCCAATGGTTGGCTGCGAGCATCCACTTCTGTATTTGTCACACTCTGGCAGAGCCTCTCAGGAGACAGCCATACCAGACTCCAGTCAGCATGCACTTCCTGACATCCGCAATAGAATCCAGGTTCGGTGACTGTATATGAGATGGATCCCCAGGTGGGACAGTCATTTTGGTTGGTGGTTTAGTCCCTGGGAACTCTGGGGGGACTGGTTGGTTGATACTGTTGTTCTACCTATGGGGTTGCAAATCCCTTCAGCTCCTTTAGTCCTTTCTCTAACTCCTCCATAGGGGACCCCTTGCTCAGTCCAATCGTTGGCTGCAAGCATCTTCCTCT